>JBAKBP010003984.1:0-143481 GCA_037953745.1 Lithodes maja
CCCCTTAAATGGTACCAGATAAATTGTTCGCCAAATTCCTGGATGGTACTTTGTGGTGGTTATGCTAAGAGAAGGAGATTTTTTATTTTTTACCTCCTTCTCCACTTGTTTACTTCCATTAGTTTTTATATTTTAAGACGTTCATCCCGGTAGTTTGGCGATTTTAAGACCTTTAGCCCTATTTTTTTGCAAACATTAAGACCTTTCGTGTCCTTTACGTGTCGTTTATTTCCTGGCGAGCGATAGCAAGCGTATAATTTATGATTAATCGGTCTTTGGCTACAACATTTATGATTAATCGGTCTTTGGCTACAACATTTATGATTAATCGGTCTTTGGCTACAACATTAATCGGTTCTTTGGCTACAACATTTATGATTAATCGGTCTTTGGCTACAACATTTATGATTAATCGGTCTTTGGCTACAACATTAATTCGGTCTTGGCTACAACATTTATGATTAATCGGTCTTTGGCTACAACATTTATGATTAATCGGTCTTTGGCTACAACATTTATGATTAATCGGTCTTTGGCTACAACATTTTTTCTACAGAACATTTTTCAAATTTATCTCGAAAGGGTTATCTTCCTGTTGTTTTATTTAAGCTTGATATAAGTTTAGGGAGCAAACTAACCCCCTTACCCACCCTATTCAACATCTGACTGACATTAATACAGGCACAGAGCGAGCCAAACGTGATGACAACTGAGACTAGACTTAATAGTGCTACCGTTCGTATAATATTTTTAAGGATAAAATTGGTATACCAAACTTGATTATGCTCAACATTTTTATTTTTTATTTGTTCTGAAACCTTGAATATTTTAGGGGTAATTACCTTGACCTTAACTCTAGACCCAGGATTGCTAGACGTAGTGGTAGTGCTGGTTTTTTGGTCTTTGTATTTATTTATTACTTTATTTTTTAATTCCCTAGCTAGATCTCCATCAAGCTTAAACAAACACCCCCTAGATTTCCTTTCGAGATAAATGTTTACATTTTTCGGTAGAAACATTTCCCGGCCGAAGGCCGATTCCTTCTAAAATTACAAGCTCGCTATCGCACTCCGCAAAAATTTGACCCCTAAATGACACGAAAAGTTCTTAATATTGACAAAAAAATGGATCGAAAGGTCTTAAAATCGGCAAACTAATGAGCCGAAACTCCATAAAACCTGAAAACTAATGAGGTTAAACATGAAGAAGATGATGAGGGGGTGGGGGGGTGGAGGGGAGGGAGGGAGGCATGCAGGGGTGCAGGGAGGGAGTGAGTGAGTCGTGGAGAGAAGGAAGGCAGGCAGATCTCTAGATAGATAACCAGCTGTGTGACAATTGTGAAGGCGCGCCGAGGTGTATGGATGCCTTGGATTTTGAACCTTATGTCTACCAGGTGTCTGGTGTTTGTTGCCACCAAGAGTTTTACAATAACATGAGTCAGGAATGGAGAGAGAGAGAGAGAGAGAGAGAGAGAGAGAGAGTAGACGAGTAGAGAGAGAGTGAGAGAGAGAGAGAGAGAGAGAGAGAGAGAGAGAAACTGAGACATGCGTATGTTCGTACGTATAAATGGACTTCAGAATTGCATTTTTATGCAAGCAGACATTGCATTTTAGACACATGTGAAGTACCACAGAAACATGTAGGCCATTGACTGTAAATAAAGTACTATATTATAGACCACCAGCGACGGTGGTCAGTAAACACAGGCAGATTGCCTTTTTGCGATAAAGGGCTAAATATAGAATGGTGTTCTCCTTACACTTGCGAAAGGGTAGATTGCCACCAGAGAAACGTTTACTTATTTATTTCCAAGTAATATGCAATCTAAATGTATATTCTGAGACCTACTGCAATTATTTGTATGACATTCATGACTATGTATAATCCAATATACGCGCGTAGGCGAGACATAAGAAAGCTGGTTGAGCAATTTTCGACACCCACACAGTTATTATTCTTTTTTATTTACAATATTATACAATACAAATGTATTTGTGAAGAGTATTTTATCCATTATTGTATTTATACAAATTTTTGTTCCCAGACAGAGCTGCTGTGGCTGGTGTAGCTGGGGCATAAAGGAGCGGCAAGGGTCACCGCTTGACCGTGTGAAAATGAGTGGAGTCGCACTGAGAGGGGCAATTTTGCTGAGTGTTTGGGCAATTTTTGACACAATAAAGTTATATAATTACTAATTCTTGACAGAGACAAACTTTTATAAACCTTGGGCATGATATAATTGATAATCCCATCAATTTACAAATGTAAATTGGTGGGATAATTCATTTTTTTTTGTATATTGTCATTTCGATTGTAGAACACAAAGTTTTGATTGATATTTGGTATGAGCTCCTGTGGCATGGTTGGTAAGGTCGCGGACTGGAAAACTCAAAGTGTGCTAGGGTTGTGTGATCGAATCCAGGAGGGGGGTTATGGGGAAGGTTTTATATTGTCCTAGAACATTTTTGATAATTTTTTTGTTTTACAAGATCATGCCATTGTATTCAAAACAATATGAAATATTCATAGAATATATCATATTGTAAGAATACAATGACATGACCTTGTTTTTTTTTTTGTTTTTTTTTTTATTGTTTTTTTTTATTATCTTAGTAGGTTTGACAGGAATTTGTTGAAACATGTTTATTTTGTACAATTCATTTGAGGTAAGAAAATAATTATATACACATTACTTTGGCTAATAACAAACATATATTATATTGATATACTAAAAAAATAAGGCATATTACATGTAAATCTTTGAAACTTATAAACTAAATAATGAAACATACAATCATATAATGTAAAAGCTATATCACAGGGACATCTTTGGAACTTATACATTATTATAATATAATATGTTACATTATGAGGTAGCGTGATCAATTAGGTCAGGTCAGGTAAGGTAGGGCGCGAGTCCAGGACAGGGCTGGGCAGGGGGCGGAGTCCAGGGCAGGGCACGGGGCGAGTCCAGGGCAGGGCAGGGCACGGGGCGAGTCCAGGGCAGGGCAGGGCAGGGCGACACTCAATAATTCTTGAAGGTGTGGTAGTCCCTGAAGCAGTCACCCAGGCAGAGTGGAACTTTGCACTCGGCGCACATTGAGGTGACTCTTTTTGTGACATGGGGTTTCCTGACACTGGAGCTGCAGACAGTGCACTGCGCCTGCCTGTGATGAGTGCCAAGCATCTCAGTGTTGATGGGGTAGTGTCTTTCGACACCCAGCTGGATGCGGTCAGGAACGTGATCCCCACGCCATGCCGTACGTCTGTAAGTGGTGGTGCCATACTTCTCCAGGAGTTGGTATGAGACGTTGTACACGAACTCCCGGAATTTCAGTTTCTGGTTTGGGGCCATATCCTTTTTCACCAACCACAAGTTGTAGGCGTTCAGCATCGTTATATCAACTAGGTGGAGGAAGAGCTTGTGATACCACTTCACAGTCTTCCTCAGACACTCAACGCCTGACAGCTGACAGTCAGACTTGTCCACCAGGCGCATGTTTTTAGTGTAGTCCACTACCATGTTGGGCTTGTAGATTGTCTTCCTGGTTCGGTAGTGGATTTTGCCAGAATCCATCTGGGCACCTGTGTGGACGGTGGAAAGCAGGTGGACGTCTCGCTTATCCTTCCACTTCAGGGCTATCAGTTTCCCACACTTCTCGAGCTGCTTGAATTTCTGCCCCTTTCGTCGCCTTCTTCGCACATGCCTCTCGCGGTGTTCCTGGGCCAGGTCGTCTTCTGAAGGTGTGTCACTGGAGGAGGCATCTGTGAGAGGAATGACATCACCTGTGAACTTTGGCATAAACTTTCTTGTCTTTCTGACAGTCCCACATGACCCCGTTTGGTTGTCATGAAGAAACTGGCAGAGAGCAGGAGAAGTATACCAGTTGTCAGTGTAGATGATGTGGCCTTTGCCCAGGTAAGGTGCCAACATTTTCCTGACGATGGCACCTGACATGCCCATGGGGTCATTGGCAGCGGCTTTCGGTATGTCAATGTCAGTGCCTGTGTACACGATCATGTCAAGCACTATTCCAGTTTCGCAGTCACACAAAACGAAGAGCTTGATTCCGAACCTATGCCTTTTCAAGGGGATATACTGTTTGAAAACAAGACGTCCTTTGAAGAGCACGAGCGACTCATCAATCACCAAATTGAGGAAGGGGTAAAAGTATTTCCTATACCTCTCCAACAACATGGTGAACACATTCCGAACTTTCCATATCCTGTCAATCCTGTTAGGATATTCGTTGTCTTCAAAGTGCAAAAATCTTAGCAGCAACAAAAATCTGTCACGAGTCATGAACTTATTGAAAGTTGGGGTGGCGATGAGAGGGTCGTGCTTCCAATAGTGTTGCAACACATGCTTCTTGATCAGAGGCATGAGGAACAACAAGGCAAAGAACGTCATAAATTCTTCCACAGTCGTATCCACCCAGCCTCGTATTCTCGCTTTTGGAGAAAGGACGTCCAATCTGCCAAACACCCACCTGTAGTAGGCGTTTGTTTGGGCAACGATGTACGTCATTACCTCCATGTCGAAAAAAGCGAGGAAGAAGTCGCTTTCGTTCGCTTGATCGTCACAGGGCCAGTCGTCAGTTGTTCCTGACGTCCCAGGATTGAACTGGGGCACGTCAGGTACAAAATTGACCCCGTCAGACCAATCGAACGAAGGCAGCTCAGGGATCGGAATGTCGTCTGCGTCTGCTTCATCGTCTGAAATATCGCTTCCATGGTCGCGATACAGCACTTCATCATCATCACCCTCCTCTTCACTTGACAGACGATGCCCTTCCTCATTTTCGTCACCAACGTCGGACTCACCCCCACTGTCCACTCCCAAATCCCCCCACCCTTGGTCCCTTGCTAGGGCTTCGTCGTCGAAACCTGGGCTGCCAATGTCCTGCGAATCACCATCAAACAGCAGGGCGGCATACTTTGATGGTGTCAGAGTTTTCCGGGTCACTTTTGCACGTGAGGGTGTCTTATGGACAGGGACAGCAGAGGCGGCAGGGGCGGCGGCAGGGGCAGCAGTGGTGCGTGGCCTTGATGGCAAGATGATGGTGGTGCCTGTCGCCCTTCTCTCTGTTCCTTGGGCAGGGGCGGCATGGGCGGCAGGGGCAGCAGGGGCAACAGGGGCAGCAGGGCCGGCAGGGACACCAGGGACAGCAGGGCCAGCAGTCGCTTTCCCTCTCCCCTTCCCCTTCCCCTTCCCCTTCCCCTACCCTGTTCCTTGGGCAGGGGTGGCAGGGGCAGCAGGGGCAGCAGGGGTGGCAGGGGCAGCAGGGCCAGGGGCGGTGGCTGGTGGTGGTGGTGGTGGTAGGGGCACTGTGGCTGGCGTACGGGATCTCTTCCCTACGCCCGTGCCTTTCATTTGTCCTGCCCCCGCAGGTTCTGCAGCCCTAGGGCGGCCTCCTGCGCCGCTGGTACCGGTAGCAGGGGTGGCAGGGGCAGCAGGGGCGGCAGGGGCAGCCGGGCCAGGGGCGGCTGGTGGTGGTGGTGGTGGTAGGGGCACTGTGGCTGGCGTACGGGATCTCTTCCCTACGCCCGTGCCTTTAATTTTTCCTGACCCCGCAGGTTCTGCAGCCCTAGGGCGGCCTCCTGCGTCGCTGGTACCGGTGGCAGGGGTGGCAGGGGTGGCAGTGGTGGCAGTGGTGGTGGTAGTGGTTGTTGCAGTGGCCTGGGTCGTGGTGGCAGTGTCACGAAAGACCAATGACCTCTGTGCCATTGCCCTGCTTGCACGTGTTTTCCGTGCTTTGGGTGCTGGTGTTTCGTCCTCCGAGCTGTAGGGCGTGTCGTACTGGTAGCTAGGGTCTTTGGCAGCCACCCTCTGCCTTCCACGGCGGCTAACACCACCAGAAGGAGGGCTGGTTGTGTCATCAGGGAGCGAGCGTGAGGGACGTGTGGGCTCCATGACTAGTGCGTGGTTACTGGCGCGGTGGTGCTTGCACGAGTGCGGGGCGAGCGTTTGGCGGGGTGGTGTCGAGAGTTGACATGTAGTACTATACCCACACCAATTTTCAGCCGCCTGGCTATAAACGCGCGGTTTTGGTATGCGTTCAAAAGCTCTGCTCTTAAGAGTCTCCCCGCAGTGCGCCGGGGGAACTCTTATGAGTCTCCCCGCAGCTCCCGGGTTAACTAGAAGGAAGGGGCGGGATGCCGTGATCCTTCTTCCTAAGTTAAGGAAAGCTTTATACCGTTAACAGAAGCTATGTTAATCACTGGGATGCCAGTGGTAACAAAGTTTCCTGTAACAGGCCACAGTTTCGGTAACTGAAATAATAGAAATGAAGCTCCGGGATGCCGGTCACTTCACTACTATAATTTAGTTGACACCGCCTATCAAGAGTCTCTATGTTAGCTGATGGAATGCCGCAACCAACAAAGATCCCTAAAATAGGATTTTTAGCTCACAGACAGTATATTGAACTTTCGGGATGCCTTATGTCCAACTGAATGAAGGTTTAATTCTAAGACTTCTAAAGGTGGGATGCCAGTACTCAAAAAGCCTTAAAATTGTTTAAATCTCCTTAATTATCTTGACCTGGTATTGCGAATTACTGCGAGGGATCCTTCCTAACCTATAGGATGGTAAGGGCATGAAGAGGCATCCCTGGAGAGGTCTATATAACCTTCTTGTTCTGGTGGTCAAGATATTTTCTTTCTAAATCAATTTACTAAGTTATGTGGTGGTGTTTATATCAAAATACATCTTAGCTGTAAAGGTACTTCATCAATGGTTAAGTTCTCCATTCTCTTTCTCTCAGACTAATGCTAAAAATTCTTGGTTTACTCACGCCTGTTCTACTGCTGTTCGCAATAAGGAGGAAGCATTCAAACGGTACCGACGCCTTAAATCTCAAGACCTCATTCTTCCTATGTTTCTGCCCGGAATCAAGCCAAATCTGTTCTTCGAATTGCCAAACACTCTTTCATCAATAATAAACGCACTGAACTATCCAACTCTAGCTCTTCCCAAGCTTTCTGGCATCTACCCAAAAACCTCTCCAACAATTTCTCTTCCTCGTCTTTCCCTCCCCTTTCCCACTCTGATGGCACAACCATCACTTCTTCCTCTTACAAAGCTAAACTCTGCGCTCAAACTTTTGCTAGAAACTCCACCTTGGATGATTCCGGTTCTATACCTCCCTCTCCACCCTCCTCTCTCTTACTTATGTCTAATATCCTAATCTCTTCTAAAGATGTACATTCTACCCTCTCTGGGCTTAATACTAATAAGGCGTACATTCCGGACGGTGTTCCTCCTGTTGTACTAAAAAACTGTGCTTCCGTGCTGACTCCCTGCCTAGGCAAACTCTTTAGTTTCTGTCTATCCTTTAACGTCTTCCCTTCATGCTGGAAGTTTGCTCTAATTCAACCTGTCCAGATTTCAAAAATTGCTACGTTCACTTGTTAGGAAACTTTTTTGCTATTGGCCTGTCCGTTCACCTATGATAGTCACAATTTTCGGACAGGCCAAAAACTATCCTGTACTAAAACTGAATATTGGTCATTCGTTCCCTAAGGTGTGTCATTAAGGTTCCCTAATGTGAAATTTTTTCTGAAATGCCAAATTTGGCAAAACTAGCCTGTCCCGAAAAAGCATATTTTCCAGGAGCCTGTCCGTCAACAGACAACTGGTTTTTATGTTATATCAGTTACTTAAGTTATTTTAAGGGCAAAACTGGCAGAAATAGGGCTAGCATTACCAAACATATGCAATAGGAGTAGAATGTTATGCTTATTCCAAATCATGCATCCATTTTGTAATAACTGAAAAAAATGGAAGTGGTAAAGCCAAATATGTTAAAAAGAAATGATAAAGTTGACCATATTTCCTTTCTCTGAAGATTAATCCAATTTTTAGGTAGATGCCACAAACCTCGGTTCACAAGTCCCAACTACCATTTAATTTAGTAGACGGCATTGATTGCAAATTAACTACGAGCTTATACTAATTAAGTTTGTACTTAACATACGTGGCACCAAAATCGCTATATTTTGGTATGTTAGTGGCATGTTGAGCTTCATTATTTTACGAGAACAATTCGTTCCCAAAACTTCTATAAGACGACTCGGTAGGGGGTGGAGTTTAGAAACGGCAGCACCAAAATACAGTCTATTTTCTCATCAACCATAATAGCTACTCAAATTTTGAAGAGCTCTACAGAATTCCGTCCAAAAATTCTATCGATTAATGAAGAGCAGAACTCTCAACATTCCATATTAATGGAGAAATTAATTATTAAAGGTCGATGCGCTTTTGACACGACTACTGCGCAAAAGTGATCTGGTAACACATTCCTACAATAGACCTCCATCTGATCTGGTAGCACTGGTCACCTCCAGATTTGAGGTGCCAAGTCTTCCTAATACCTATTCCATTAATTGCAGCCCCTATTGAAAACGTTTGATACCTTTACCTATTACGAAATACATTATATACTTGATTAATTATACTGGTGGTGCTGAAAATAGGTTATATAATCCTTTTAGCTTCGAAATTCACCCACCATAGGTATAGTTTTCAGATACCGCCATGATTTCCCAATACATCACCGTAAAATATCCACCATTTCGCATTTCCTAACAAATCGCTTTGGAAAGCGAGCCATAGATGTATCATAATATTATCTAAGCGTATATATCAGAATGAGGTGATATATAACCGAGAAACTATCAAAATGATTGGTGATACGTGCGAATTGTCTACGTACTTTTAATTTATTCTACCGTTTTTAACATAGAAAATGTAATAGGTGCATATAAGAAAATGTACATTAATACACAGACTATAGTATTTTCTTAACTCGTGTTACTGCGTATAGAGGACTACATTATTTTATTTTAGATGTCATTAATTAACACATTAACATTATCAGATAGTACAAATATATTAAGCATCAAATGTTATGAAATAGTTAATGGTTTAGGTGCATAAGGTAGAGGCTAGAACCAAAGGATAATTAGTAGGCTATATATACGATATGTGTTAGTGAGATGGGCCTAGGCCTATAGGCTACTTAGGCCATATAATTAGGGTTGGGTGTGAGGGGGATCTGCCTTGTGTTAGCCAATTAGCTTTCTGTAGACTCCCATTTTCTTTTATTCTTATGTATGAAGGTTATTCTTTAACTGCCTTCGTGGTGCGATGCATAAGGTGTTGATTTTCGGTGTGAGCATCCTGGATTCGAATCCACGGACTGCCACATGTGTTTGTAAATTTCATTAATCGATTTTAGGAGTATAGTTGGTTGTTGGAAGGAACATAATAATTGATATTGGTTCAGGGGTAATTTATCGAGAGGACTTCCCTAGTGGTTAAGGCCCCATTAATTGCTCTTTCCATTCACATATGCATAGCCTACGTGAGTTGCAGTTGGGATGTGTGTACATGCTTAGATTGATATGCAGGATTCGAAGTTGCATAATAAATCGTAGGCAGTGTCCACCATTCTTTAACTGCCTTCGTGGTGCGATGCATAAGGTGTTGATTTTCGGTGTGAGCATCCTGGATTCGAATCCACGGACTGCCACATGTGTTTGTAAATTTCATTAATCGATTTTAGGAGTATAGTTGGTTGTTGGAAGGAACATAATAATTGATATTGGTTCAGGGGTAATTTATCGAGAGGACTTCCCTAGTGGTTAAGGCCCCATTAATTGCTCTTTCCATTCACATATGCATAGTCTACGTGAGTTGCAGTTGGGATGTGTGTACATGCTTAGATTGATATGCAGGATTCGAAGTTGCATAATAAATCGTAGGCAGTGTCCACCATTCTTTAACTGCCTTCGTGGTGCGATGCATAAGGTGTTGATTTTCGGTGTGAGCATCCTGGATTCGAATCCACGGACTGCCACATGTGTTTGTAAATTTCATTAATCGATTTTAGGAGTATAGTTGGTTGTTGGAAGGAACATAATAATTGATATTGGTTCAGGGGTAATTTATCGAGAGGACTTCCCTAGTGGTTAAGGCCCCATTAATTGCTCTTTCCATGCACATATGCATAGCCTACGTGAGTTGCAGTTGGGATGTGTGTACATGCTTAGATTGATATGCAGGATTCGAAGTTGCATAATAAATCGTAGGCAGTGTCCACCATTCTTTAACTGCCTTCGTGGTGCGATGCATAAGGTGTTGATTTTCGGTGTGAGCATCCTGGATTCGAATCCACGGACTGCCACATGTGTTTGTAAATTTCATTAATCGATTTTAGGAGTATAGTTGGTTGTTGGAAGGAACATAATAATTGATATTGGTTCAGGGGTAATTTATCGAGAGGACTTCCCTAGTGGTTAAGGCCCCATTAATTGCTCTTTCCATTCACATATGCATAGCCTACGTGAGTTGCAGTTGGGATGTGTGTACATGCTTAGATTGATATGCAGGATTCGAAGTTGCATAATAAATCGTAGGCAGTGTCCACCATTCTTTAACTGCCTTCGTGGTGCGATGCATAAGGTGTTGATTTTCGGTGTGAGCATCCTGGATTCGAATCCACGGACTGCCACATGTGTTTGTAAATTTCATTAATCGATTTTAGGAGTATAGTTGGTTGTTGGAAGGAACATAATAATTGATATTGGTTCAGGGGTAATTTATCGAGAGGACTTCCCTAGTGGTTAAGGCCCCATTAATTGCTCTTTCCATTCACATATGCATAGCCTACGTGAGTTGCAGTTGGGATGTGTGTACATGCTTAGATTGATATGCAGGATTCGAAGTTGCATAATAAATCGTAGGCAGTGTCCACCATTCTTTAACTGCCTTCGTGGTGCGATGCATAAGGTGTTGATTTTCGGTGTGAGCATCCTGGATTCGAATCCACGGACTGCCACATGTGTTTGTAAATTTCATTAATCGATTTTAGGAGTATAGTTGGTTGTTGGAAGGAACATAATAATTGATATTGGTTCAGGGGTAATTTATCGAGAGGACTTCCCTAGTGGTTAAGGCCCCATTAATTGCTCTTTCCATTCACATATGCATAGCCTACGTGAGTTGCAGTTGGGATGTGTGTACATGCTTAGATTGATATGCAGGATTCGAAGTTGCATAATAAATCGTAGGCAGTGTCCACCATTCTTTAACTGCCTTCGTGGTGCGATGCATAAGGTGTTGATTTTCGGTGTGAGCATCCTGGATTCGAATCCACGGACTGCCACATGTGTTTGTAAATTTCATTAATCGATTTTAGGAGTATAGTTGGTTGTTGGAAGGAACATAATAATTGATATTGGTTCAGGGGTAATTTATCGAGAGGACTTCCCTAGTGGTTAAGGCCCCATTAATTGCTCTTTCCATTCACATATGCATAGCCTACGTGAGTTGCAGTTGGGATGTGTGTACATGCTTAGATTGATATGCAGGATTCGAAGTTGCATAATAAATCGTAGGCAGTGTCCACCATTCTTTAACTGCCTTCGTGGTGCGATGCATAAGGTGTTGATTTTCGGTGTGAGCATCCTGGATTCGAATCCACGGACTGCCACATGTGTTTGTAAATTTCATTAATCGATTTTAGGAGTATAGTTGGTTGTTGGAAGGAACATAATAATTGATATTGGTTCAGGGGTAATTTATCGAGAGGACTTCCCTAGTGGTTAAGGCCCCATTAATTGCTCTTTCCATTCACATATGCATAGCCTACGTGAGTTGCAGTTGGGATGTGTGTACATGCTTAGATTGATATGCAGGATTCGAAGTTGCATAATAAATCGTAGGCAGTGTCCACCATTCTTTAACTGCCTTCGTGGTGCGATGCATAAGGTGTTGATTTTCGGTGTGAGCATCCTGGATTCGAATCCACGGACTGCCACATGTGTTTGTAAATTTCATTAATCGATTTTAGGAGTATAGTTGGTTGTTGGAAGGAACATAATAATTGATATTGGTTCAGGGGTAATTTATCGAGAGGACTTCCCTAGTGGTTAAGGCCCCATTAATTGCTCTTTCCATTCACATATGCATAGCCTACGTGAGTTGCAGTTGGGATGTGTGTACATGCTTAGATTGATATGCAGGATTCGAAGTTGCATAATAAATCGTAGGCAGTGTCCACCATTCTTTAACTGCCTTCGTGGTGCGATGCATAAGGTGTTGATTTTCGGTGTGAGCATCCTGGATTCGAATCCACGGACTGCCACATGTGTTTGTAAATTTCATTAATCGATTTTAGGAGTATAGTTGGTTGTTGGAAGGAACATAATAATTGATATTGGTTCAGGGGTAATTTATCGAGAGGACTTCCCTAGTGGTTAAGGCCCCATTAATTGCTCTTTCCATTCACATATGCATAGCCTACGTGAGTTGCAGTTGGGATGTGTGTACATGCTTAGATTGATATGCAGGATTCGAAGTTGCATAATAAATCGTAGGCAGTGTCCACCATTCTTTAACTGCCTTCGTGGTGCGATGCATAAGGTGTTGATTTTCGGTGTGAGCATCCTGGATTCGAATCCACGGACTGCCACATGTGTTTGTAAATTTCATTAATCGTTTTTAGGAGTATAGTTGGTTGTTGGAAGGAACATAATAATTGATATTGGTTCAGGGGTAATTTATCGAGAGGACTTCCCTAGTGGTTAAGGCCCCATTAATTGCTCTTTCCATTCACATATGCATAGCCTACGTGAGTTGCAGTTGGGATGTGTGTACATGCTTAGATTGATATGCAGGATTCGAAGTTGCATAATAAATCGTAGGCAGTGTCCACCATTCTTTAACTGCCTTCGTGGTGCGATGCATAAGGTGTTGATTTTCGGTGTGAGCATCCTGGATTCGAATCCACGGACTGCCACATGTGTTTGTAAATTTCATTAATCGATTTTAGGAGTATAGTTGGTTGTTGGAAGGAACATAATAATTGATATTGGTTCAGGGGTAATTTATCGAGAGGACTTCCCTAGTGGTTAAGGCCCCATTAATTGCTCTTTCCATTCACATATGCATAGCCTACGTGAGTTGCAGTTGGGATGTGTGTACATGCTTAGATTGATATGCAGGATTCGAAGTTGCATAATAAATCGTAGGCAGTGTCCACCATTCTTTAACTGCCTTCGTGGTGCGATGCATAAGGTGTTGATTTTCGGTGTGAGCATCCTGGATTCGAATCCACGGACTGCCACATGTGTTTGTAAATTTCATTAATCGATTTTAGGAGTATAGTTGGTTGTTGGAAGGAACATAATAATTGATATTGGTTCAGGGGTAATTTATCGAGAGGACTTCCCTAGTGGTTAAGGCCCCATTAATTGCTCTTTCCATTCACATATGCATAGCCTACGTGAGTTGCAGTTGGGATGTGTGTACATGCTTAGATTGATATGCAGGATTCGAAGTTGCATAATAAATCGTAGGCAGTGTCCACCATTCTTTAACTGCCTTCGTGGTGCGATGCATAAGGTGTTGATTTTCGGTGTGAGCATCCTGGATTCGAATCCACGGACTGCCACATGTGTTTGTAAATTTCATTAATCGATTTTAGGAGTATAGTTGGTTGTTGGAAGGAACATAATAATTGATATTGGTTCAGGGGTAATTTATCGAGAGGACTTCCCTAGTGGTTAAGGCCCCATTAATTGCTCTTTCCATTCACATATGCATAGCCTACGTGAGTTGCAGTTGGGATGTGTGTACATGCTTAGATTGATATGCAGGATTCGAAGTTGCATAATAAATCGTAGGCAGTGTCCACCATTCTTTAACTGCCTTCGTGGTGCGATGCATAAGGTGTTGATTTTCGGTGTGAGCATCCTGGATTCGAATCCACGGACTGCCACATGTGTTTGTAAATTTCATTAATCGATTTTAGGAGTATAGTTGGTTGTTGGAAGGAACATAATAATTGATATTGGTTCAGGGGTAATTTATCGAGAGGACTTCCCTAGTGGTTAAGGCCCCATTAATTGCTCTTTCCATTCACATATGCATAGCCTACGTGAGTTGCAGTTGGGATGTGTGTACATGCTTAGATTGATATGCAGGATTCGAAGTTGCATAATAAATCGTAGGCAGTGTCCACCATTCTTTAACTGCCTTCGTGGTGCGATGCATAAGGTGTTGATTTTCGGTGTGAGCATCCTGGATTCGAATCCACGGACTGCCACATGTGTTTGTAAATTTCATTAATCGATTTTAGGAGTATAGTTGGTTGTTGGAAGGAACATAATAATTGATATTGGTTCAGGGGTAATTTATCGAGAGGACTTCCCTAGTGGTTAAGGCCCCATTAATTGCTCTTTCCATTCACATATGCATAGCCTACGTGAGTTGCAGTTGGGATGTGTGTACATGCTTAGATTGATATGCAGGATTCGAAGTTGCATAATAAATCGTAGGCAGTGTCCACCATTCTTTAACTGCCTTCGTGGTGCGATGCATAAGGTGTTGATTTTCGGTGTGAGCATCCTAGATTCGAATCCACGGACTGCCACATGTGTTTGTAAATTTCATTAATCGATTTTAGGAGTATAGTTGGTTGTTGGAAGGAACATAATAATTTATATATTTTGCTATATATTACTTTTATTGTAGTCGATATGTTATGATGTGATAATGTTAATGAATATTTATATAAGTACAGTCGTGGTTAGGGCTACTTGAACACCTCTTAAATTATACAAAAATACCAAGACTGCGAGCATTAACTAAGGTATATATATTCTGTTAAATTGAATCCCTTAGCAACGGATTTGTAGATAATTTATGGAAAATATGTATATCTATATTTAGCGGAAGAGTATAAGAGGTTAGTACCGTGAGCTCCACCGGAAGTATACAGATTTGGACAAGTGTGACTCTGAAGTTGAGGCTCTATTCGCTCCCGAAGAGATGACGACAGTACTCAAGATATCGGTTGAAGACTTTGATATGGCGATGGAAAAACTGGACGTGAACCTAGAGGAGTGTGAGAAGTTACGAATCAAATTCGAAGAGAGTTGTGAAGCCAATCGAAGGGAGCAAGAGAAGAGAGACGAAAACATGCTGCAAGAAATTGCAATAATGCTGGGAGCTTCCCCAAGGAAAAAAGCAAAACTGTCAGATTAACTTACTGAATAAAACAATAATGCTGATATCACCCTTTTATTTCCTTTCTCTTTACATTTTGAGCAGCGCCGAAGGCGCCCGCCGCCGTAGGCGGCACCGCCGGAGGCCAAGCCTGCCGCAAAGCAGCGGAGGGTGAAGCCCGTGCTTGTAACCCCACAAAAATCTCTCTGGGTGGAGCAGCCCGGCCAGGTAGTCTCTCCTAAAAATTGTCTCTCCTAAATTTTGTCTCTCCTAAATTTTTATGGGTGAGTCGCCGCAGCAGCCTGGCCAGGTAGTCTCTCTCTACTGTAGGTGGAGCAGCCCGGCCAGGTAGTCTCTCTCTACTGTAGGTGGAGCAGCCCGGCCAGGTAGTCGCCTCTCTGGGTGGAGCAGCCCGGCCAGGTAGTCTCTTTCTGGGTATCTTTGACAACGGCCGACTAAGCACCTCTCAATCCCCTCCCATCAGATCCTCCACTTTCTTAACTTTAGGATCAAGTGAAGTGATTTAAAATTAATGGGAGTAACTGGTACTGTGGTGCTTCGTACTTATAATTCGTCGTATAGCTAGGTCATGCTTCGTATAATGTAAATCGGAAAATAAAATTGAATTTTTCATGTTTATCTTTTATTTGTCATAGTTTTTACAATGTCTTCTCTCCTAAATTTTAGTGGGTGAAAGATCGTTTCATAACCCAATCGAGGGGCCGAATACGGTCTCGTATATGCCTGTGTTGGCACAGGTGCACCAACACAGGCAACACGGTGCAGCAAGCACACAGAATACGGCGGCGGTGGCTGTGCTCCGACGAGGTACACACTCTCCCTCTCGCTGTCACGCTTCGTATAATGCGTCGTATAGCTAGGTCATGCTTCGTTTAATGCGTCGTATACTGTCCTAGATCATGCTTTGTATAATGTGTCGTACCCCCAGTCAGACGCCTCACCAAAAATAATCCCACAAAAATCTCTCTGGGTGGGAGCAGCCCGGCCAGGTAGTCTCTCTCCTATTAGCTAAAAATCTTTGACTCAGAGAGAGAGAGAGAGAGAGAGAGAGAGACAGGCACAGTGTGTGTGTGTGTGTGTGTGTGTGAGAGAGAGAGAGAGAGTTACACACTCTCTCTCTCTCTCTGTCATGCTTCGTATAATGCGTCGTATAGCCTAGGTCATGCTTCGTATAATGCGTCGTATAGCGCGGCGATGGATGTGAATCGTATCTGGGCAGGACACACGAGGCAGAAGGGCGGAGATGTCCCGTAGCCACTTCGGTGTTAGTAAGAGAATAGGCTATCCATATAGTGCCTTATTAACCTGAATTTCTTAGTAAGAGAATAGGCTATTCATATAGTGCCTTACGTGCCTTACTAACCTGAATTTTTTAGTGAGATTTAGGTCACTCGATCCTAAAGTTAAGAAAGTGGGGGATATAGGTGACTACATAGCAACCAACCAATATATAACCCCCAAAAAGGATATAATAATAAAATATAAATTCTAAACAGTTTTTATTTGTACACCGCCCTCATATTATTTTAAGTAGCTTTCTCGAAAAAAGATGGCTTGTAATTTTTCCACGACATCTTTCACCCACAAAAATTTAGACCCTACTGAAAAAAGGTTCACCACCAACTCAAGTTCCATCAACTCACGTTGGACAGCAGAAGATCGCCTAAAGATTTGTGCGTGAAAATCACGACAGGGACCCATACAACGGCGACGCCACAGCAACTCGGCCAGGTAGTCGCTCTCTCTGGGTGGAGCAGCCCAACCAGGTAGTCACTCTCTCTGGGTGGAGCAGCCCGACCAGGTAGTCGCTCTCTCTAGGTGGAGCAGCCCGACCAGGTAGTCTCTCTCTCTAGGTGGAGCAGCCCAACCAGGTAGTCTCTCTCTATGTGGAGCAGCCCGACCAGGTAGTCGCTCTCTCTGGGTGGAGCAGCCCGGCCAGGAAGTTCTTCTCTCCTAAATTTTTGTGGGTGAAAGATGTCATGGAAAAATAATTGACAACGCGATTTCTTTAACAGGACAGCGTGAGCGCGCTCATTGCTGCTGATTATGGGCAAGACGTTAGCTAAAAAATCTTTGACTCAGAGAGAGAGAGAGAGAATGAGAGAGAGACAGACACAGTGTGTGTGTGTGTGTGTGAGAGAGAGAGAGAGAGAGTTACTCACTCTCTCTCTCTCTGTCATGCTTCTTTGTCCCGTAGCCACTTCGTTCTTAGTAAGAGAATAGGCTATCCATATATTAGTGCCTTACTAACCTGAATTTCTTAGTAAGAGAATAGGCTATTCATATAGTGCCTTACGTGCCTTACTAACCTGAATTTTTTAGTAAGATTTAGGTCACTCGATCCTAAAGTTAAGAGAGTGGGGGATATAGGTGACTACATAGCAAACAACCAATATATAACCCCCCAAAAAGGATATAATAATAAAATATAAATTCTAAGCAGTTTTTATTTGTACAACGCCCTCATATTATTGTAAGTAACTTTCTCGAAGAAAGTTGGCTTGTAATTTTTCCACGACATCTTTCACCCACAAAAATTTAGACCCTCCTGAAAAAAGGTTCACCACCAACTCAAGTTCCATCAACTCACGTTGGACAACAGAAGATCGCCTAAAGATTTGTGTGTGAAAATCACGAAAGGGACCCGTACAGCAGCGACGCCGCAGCAACCCGGCCAGGTAGTCGCTCTCTCTGGGTGGAGCAGTCCGACCAGGTAGTCGCTCTCTCTAGGTGGAGCAGCCCGACCAGGTAGTCGCTCTTTCTAGGTGGAGCAGTCCGACCAGGTAGTCTCTCTCTGGGTACAGCAACCCAGCCAGGTAGAATCGCTCTCTCTGGGTGGAGCAGCCCGACCAGGTAGTCGCTCTCTCTAGGTGGAGCAGCCCGACCAGGTAGTCTCTCTCTGGGGAGCAACCCGGCCAGGTAGTCGTTCTCTCTGGGTGGAGTAGCCTGACCAGGTAGTCGCTCTCTCTAGGTGGAGCATCCCGGCCAGGTAGTCGCTCTCTCTAGGTGGAGCATCCCGACCAGGTAGTCTTTCTCTGGGTAGAACAACCCGGCCAGATAGTCGCTCTCTCTGGGTGGAGCAGCCCGACCAGGTAGTCTCTCTCTGGGTGGAGCAGCCCGGCCATTTAGTTCTTCTCTCCTAAATTTTTGTGGGTGAAAGATGTCGTGGAAAAATAATTGAAAACACCATTTCTTTAACAGGACAGCGTGAGCGCGTTGATTGCTGCTGATTATGGGCAAGACGTTAGCTAAAAAATCTTTGACTCAGAGAGAGAGAGAGAGAGAGTTACACACTCTCTCTCTCTCTCTCTGTCATGCTTCTTAGTCCCGTAGCCACTTCGTTCTTAGTAAGAGAATACGGTATCCATATATTAGTGCCTTACTAACCTGAATTTCTTAAAAGAAAATAGGCTATCCATATAGTGCCTTACGTGCCTTACTAACCTGATCTTTTTAGTAAGATTTAAGTCACTCGATCCTAAAGTTAAGAAAGTGGGGATATAGGTGACTACATAGCAAACAACCAATATATAACCCCCAAAAAGGATATAATAATAAAATATAAATTCTATGTAGTTTTTATTTGTACACCGCCCTCATATTATATTAAGTAGCTTTCTCTAAAAAAGATGGCTTGTAACTTTTCCACGACATCTTTCACCCACAAAAATTTAGACCCTCCTGAAAAAAGGTTCATCACCAACTCAAGTTCCATCAACTCACGTTGGACAGCAGAAGGTCGCCTAAAGATTTGTGTGTGAAAATCACGACACGGACCCGTAGAGCGGCGATGCCGCAGCAACCCGGCCAGGTAGTCGCTCTCTCTGGGTGGAGCAACCCGACCAGGTAGTCGCTCTCTCTAGGTGGAGCAGCCCGACCAGGTAGTCGCTCTCTCTAGGTAGAGCAGCCCGACCAGGTAGTCGCTCTCTCTAGGTGGAGCAGCCCGACCAGGTAGTTGCTCTCTCTGGGTAGATCAACCCGGCCAGGTAGTCGCTCTCTCTAGGTGGAGCAGCCAGACCAGGTAGTCGCTCTCTCTAGGTGGAGCAGCCCGACCAGGTAGTCGCTCTCTCTAGGTAGAGCATCCCGACCAGGTAGTCGCTCTCTCTAGGTGGAGCAGCCCGACCAGGTAGTCTCTCTCTGGGTACAGCAACCCAGCCAGGTAGTCGCTCTCTCTGGGTGGAGCAGCCCGACCAGGTAGTCGCTCTCTCTAGGTGGAGCAGCCCGGCCAGGTAGTCACTCTCTCTGGGTGGAGCAGCCCAACCAGGTAGTCTCTCTCTGGGTAGAGCAACCCGGCCAGATAGTCGCTCTCTCTGGGTGGAGCAGCATGACCAGGTAGTCTCTCTCTGGGTGGAGCAGCCTGGCCAGGTAGTCTCTCTCTGGGTGGAGCAGCCCGACCAGGTAGTCTCTCTCTGGGTGGAGCAGCCCGTCCAGGTAGTTCTTCTCTCCTAAATTTTTGTGGGTGAAAGATGTCGTGGACAAATAATTAACAACACGATTTCTTTAACAGGAGAGCGTGAGCACGCTCATTGCTGCCGATTATGGGCAAGACGTTAGCTAAAAAATCTTTGACTCAGAGAGAGATAGAGAGAGAGAGAGAGACAGACACAGTGTGTGTGTGTGTGTGTGTGAGAGCGAGAGAGAGAGTTACACACTCTCTCTCTCTGTCATGCTTCGTAGTCCCGTAGCCACTTCGTTCTTAGTAAGAGAATAGGCTATCCATATAGTGCCTTACTAATCTGCATTTCTTAGTAAGAGAATAGGCTATTCATATAGTGCCTTATAGCGGTTTTGATAATTTAATTTGACTTTATATTGTCCTTGTCCCAATTTTGGAATGTTTAGTTTGCAAGTTTTACATTTTAATGCCTTACTAACCTGAATTGTTTAGTAAGATTTAGGTCACTCGATCATAAAGTTAAGAAAGTGGGGGATATAGGTGACTACATAGCAAACAACCAATATATAACCCCCAAAAAGGATACAATAATAAAATATAAATTCTAAACAGTTTTTATTTGTACACCGCCCTCATATTATTTTAAGTAGCTTTCTCGAAAAAAGATGGCTTCTAATTTTTCCACGACATCTTTCACCCACAAAAATTTAGACCCTCCTGAAAAAAGGTTCACCACCAACTCAAGTTCCATCAACTCACGTTGGACAGCAGAAGATCGCCTAAAGATTTGTGTGTGAAAATCACGACAGGAACCCGTACAGCGGCGATGCCGCAACAACCCGGCCAGGTAGTCGCTCTCTCTAGGTGGAGCAGCCCGACCAGGTAGTCGCTCTCTCTAAGTGGAGCAGCCCGACCAGGTAGTCGCTCTCTCTAGGTGGAGCAGCCCGACCAGGTAGTCTCTCTCTGGGTAGAGCAACCCGGCCAGGTAGTCGCCCTCTTTGGGTGGAGCAGCCCGACCAGGTAGTCGCTTTCTCTAGGTGGAGCAGGCCGTCCAGGTAGTCGCTCTCTCTAGGTGGAGCAGCCCGACCAGGTAGCCTTTCTCTGGGTGGAGCAGCCCGACCAGGTAGTCTCTCTCTGGGTGGAGCAGCCCGGCCAGGTAGTTCTTCTCTCCTAAATTTTTGTGGGTGAAAGATGTCGTGGAAAAATAATTGACAACACAATTTCTTTAACAGGACAGCGTGAGCGCGCTCATTGCTGCTGATTATGGGCAAGACATTAGCTAATAAATCTTTGTCTCAGAGAGAGAGAGAGAGACAGACAGACACAGTGTGTGTGTGTGTGTGTGTGTGTGTGTGTGTGTGTGAGAGAGAGAGAGTTACTCACTCTCTCTCTCTCTGTCATGCTTCGTAGTCCCGTAGCCACTTCGGTCTTAGTAAGAGAATAGGCTATCCATATAGTGCCTTACTAACTTGAATTTCTTAGTAAGAGAATAGGCTATTCATATAGTGCCTTACGTGCCTTAAGGCCGCATCCCATACAGTACGTCAAGACACGACAACGGCCGATGTTAGCCGATTTAACACATTTTTACCGAATCGACACGTTTGACACGAGGCTCGCCAGACAAGGACAGCCGCACGTCACTCACACGTCAGTCACACGTCACTCACACGTCACTCACGACACATTTATGTCTGCCACACGTTAACTCGTGTTGTCAGTACGACACACACGTCCGCGCAACACGTTCACAGTACGCTAAGTTGGATGTTGTTAGGATGTTAGCCATCTGCCAGACGAGCAGCATATGTGCTGCGCAAGTGTGTCGCACGATACATACGTGTGTCACCCGACAGGGTCGACTCCTACGACAGAAGCACGACCAAGTACCCAACCCTATATAAAGGTCGGGGGCCGTAGACCCCCACACAGTCTACCACCAAACCTTGCCTTTTAAAATATAGCACAGGTGACACCTGACACCTGGCCATGTAAACGTTAACATATCTTTCATATTTGTTCTATAGATTCCTATCTCTGTTATATTTATCTCTTATATTTCCTTTTCCCTCTCAACATAGGTTTCACATTTGTTCTAAATATTTCTATCTCCTTTATAGTTTTCTATAACATTTGCTTTGCCCTCAACATGTTTAATATTTGTTCCATATATTGCTATCTCTTATATTTCTCTCATATAATTTTGTTTTTCCTCTCGACATGTGTTTCATATTTGTTCTAAATATTTCTATCTCCTTTATATTTTTCTTTAACATTTGCTTTGCCCTCAACATGTTTCATATTTTTTCCATATATTTCCATCTCTTTTATATTTTATATTTTATTTTCACTCTCAACATGGTTCATAATTGTTCTATAGATTTCTACAAATTTCAATTTCTTTTCTAATTGATTTTGCCACTCAAAATTTTTCCTATTAAATTTGTTCTAGGTATTTGTCTACTATCTATCTATATGCTCAGGCCCAATCCCCATTTTGGGGGTAGCCGACTCAAGACAGAGCAAGAACAGGGAAAACACAAAAACAACATAAAACAAAAATAAACACAGATAAAAAACACAAACTCTCACACATCCAGGTCACCCAGGAGAAGACCCAGAGACCAGGGTTACCAAGGTCGCTCCAGCACTCCCCCGGCCCCTGACCATCCGGAGAGGTTCCGATCTCGGCAGGCAGACATGCAGCGGAGCCAAAGCCACAAGCACTCCCACCACACTTCCAGGCACACCCTTCATATTAATCGTCTCCGCGGGCCAGGCGCCTGATGGACTATTATCTAGTCCAACTTGCGCCCGACCCCTTACTCCAAATGACCACGTGTTCACTCAACTATTCACAAGCATTCTCCATTCACTCCTGTCCACCACCACTTCCCCTGCCTGATCTATAGTCATTCCTCTATCATCCAAAGCCTTTCTTACACAGTCTCTCCATCTCAATGGGGATCTTCCTGCCCTTCTATCTCCCCTTGTACCTGACTCACATATTCTCTTTGTAAGCCTTTCATCTAGGTATTTGTAACAAACTTATATTTTCGTTAATTTATTTATTTTCCCTGACATGTATTCATATTCATTATTATTATTATTTTATTTATCATTATTTATCATTATTTTATTTCATTCCTTCTGTACTTGGTTTGTTCTATGTTTGTTGCACGAGATATTATGGTAGGATTATTTGGTACTAACATTTCTATAAATATTTAGGTAATTGAAGTCATATTTGTGCAGAGTTATCTTAGCGTTTACATGAATTAAACTTACATTAGGTCAAGGATATGGCAAACAACATATTACAATTTTGTTTTTATTGTAAAAGTACAAAAAACGGATACGAAAATAGAGATATATAGGGGGGGAAAAGAAATGCATTTTGCCCTATTATTTCCCGACTATTGTACGTCAAAAAAGATTGCTGCACGTCCGAAAACCGATCGACATACGTCAGCAACACGTCCAAAATTTAACGTTTTTTTTCACCGACCATCAAAAACAGTCGGCTGAAAAATAGCGTATACACTAATTATTGGCCGACTTCACGGACCTGTCGGCGGGCACCCCGTCCAGTTCCAGATCAACTCGAGTAGAGCCGATTGATTTACGCGACTTTACTCGATCACAGACGATTTAGCAAAAATTCAAATATTTTGAAAAGATCGGCTCTTGTCGGATCTTTACGTACTGTATGGGACGCCCGCTTTACTAACCTGAATTTTTTAGTAAGATTTAGGTCACTCGATCCTAAAGCTAAGAAAGTGGGGGATATAGGTGACTACATAGCAAACAACCAATATATAACCCCCCAAAATGATATAATAATAAAATATAAATTCTAAACAGTTTTTATTTGTACACCGCCCTCATATTATTTTAAGTAGCTTTCTCGAAAAAAGATGGCTTCTAATTTTTCCACGACATCTTTCACCCACAAAAATTTAGACCCTCCTGAAAAAAGGTTCACCACCAACTCAAGTTCCATCAACTCACGTTGGACAGCAGAAGATCGCCTAAAGATTTGTGTGTGAAAATCACGACAGGAACCCGTACAGCGGCGATGCCGCAACAACCCGGCCAGGTAGTCGCTCTCTCTAGGTGGAGCAGCCCGACCAGGTAGTCGCTCTCTCTAAGTGGAGCAGCCCGACCAGGTAGTCGCTCTCTCTAGGTGGAGCAGCCCGACCAGGTAGTCTCTCTCTGGGTAGAGCAACCCGGCCAGGTAGTCGCCCTCTTTGGGTGGAGCAGCCCGACCAGGTAGTCGCTTTCTCTAGGTGGAGCAGCCCGACCAGGTAGTCGCTCTCTCTAGGTGGAGCAGCCCGACCAGGTAGCCTTTCTCTGGGTGGAGCAGCCCGACCAGGTAGTCTCTCTCTGGGTGGAGCAGCCCGGCCAGGTAGTTCTTCTCTCCTAAATTTTTGTGGGTGAAAGATGTCGTGGAAAAATAATTGACAACACAATTTCTTTAACAGGACAGCGTGAGCGCGCTCATTGCTGCTGATTATGGGCAAGACATTAGCTAATAAATCTTTGTCTCAGAGAGAGAGAGAGAGACAGACAGACACAGTGTGTGTGTGTGTGTGTGTGTGTGTGTGTGTGAGAGAGAGAGAGTTACTCACTCTCTCTCTCTCTGTCATGCTTCGTAGTCCCGTAGCCACTTCGGTCTTAGTAAGAGAATAGGCTATCCATATAGTGCCTTACTAACTTGAATTTCTTAGTAAGAGAATAGGCTATTCATAGAGTGCCTTACGTGCCTTAAGGCCGCATCCCATACAGTACGTCAAGACACGACAACGGCCGATGTTAGCCGATTTAACACATTTTTACCGAATCGACACGTTTGACACGAGGCTCGCCAGACAAGGACAGCCGCACGTCACTCACACGTCAGTCACACGTCACTCACACGTCACTCACGACACATTTATGTCTGCCACACGTTAACTCGTGTTGTCAGTACGACACACACGTCCGCGCAACACGTTCACAGTACGCTAAGTTGGATGTTGTTAGGATGTTAGCCATCTGCCAGACGAGCAGCATATGTGCTGCGCAAGTGTGTCGCACGATACATACGTGTGTCACCCGACAGGGTCGACTCCTACGACAGAAGCACGACCAAGTACCCAACCCTATATAAAGGTCGGGGGCCGTAGACCCCCACACAGTCTACCACCAAACCTTGCCTTTTAAAATATAGCACAGGTGACACCTGACACCTGGCCATGTAAACGTTAACATATCTTTCATATTTGTTCTATAGATTCCTATCTCTGTTATATTTATCTCTTATATTTCCTTTTCCCTCTCAACATAGGTTTCACATTTGTTCTAAATATTTCTATCTCCTTTATAGTTTTCTATAACATTTGCTTTGCCCTCAACATGTTTAATATTTGTTCCATATATTGCTATCTCTTATATTTCTCTCTTATAATTTTGTTTTTCCTCTCGACATGTGTTTCATATTTGTTCTAAATATTTCTATCTCCTTTATATTTTTCTTTAACATTTGCTTTGCCCTCAACATGTTTCATATTTTTTCCATATATTTCCATCTCTTTTATATTTTATATTTTATTTTCACTCTCAACATGGTTCATAATTGTTCTATAGATTTCTACAAATTTCAATTTCTTTTCTAATTGATTTTGCCACTCAAAATTTTTCCTATTAAATTTGTTCTAGGTATTTGTCTATCTATCTATCTATATGCTCAGGCCCAATCCCCATTTTGGGGGTAGCCGACTCAAGACAGAGCAAGAACAGTGAAAACACAAAAACAACATAAAACAAAAATAAACACAGATAAAAAACACAAACTCTCACACATCCAGGTCACCCAGGAGAAGACCCAGAGACCAGGGTCACCAAGGTCGCTCCAGCACTCCCCCGGCCCCTGACCATCCGGAGAGGTTCCGATCTCGGCAGGCAGACATGCAGCGGAGCCAAAGCCACAAGCACTCCCACCACACTTCCAGGCACACCCTTCATATTAATCGTCTCCGCGGGCCAGGCGCCTGATGGACTATTATCTAGTCCAACTTGCGCCCGACCCCTTACTCCAAATGACCACGTGTTCACTCAACTATTCACAAGCATTCTCCATTCACTCCTGTCCACCACCACTTCCCCTGCCTGATCTATAGTCATTCCTCTATCATCCAAAGCCTTTCTTACACAGTCTCTCCATCTCAATGGGGATCTTCCTGCCCTTCTATCTCCCCTTGTACCTGACTCACATATTCTCTTTGTAAGCCTTTCATCTAGGTATTTGTAACAAACTTATATTTTCGTTAATTTATTTATTTTCCCTGACATGTATTCATATTCATTATTATTATTATTTTATTTATCATTATTTATCATTATTTTATTTCATTCCTTCTGTACTTGGTTTGTTCTATGTTTGTTGCACGAGATATTATGGTAGGATTATTTGGTACTAACATTTCTATAAATATTTAGGTAATTGAAGTCATATTTGTGCAGAGTTATCTTAGCGTTTACATGAATTAAACTTACATTAGGTCAAGGATATGGCAAACAACATATTACAATTTTTTTTTATTGTAAAAGTACAAAAAACGGATACGAAAATAGAGATATATAGGGGGGGAAAAGAAATGCATTTTGCCCTATTATTTCCCGACTATTGTACGTCAAAAAAGATTGCTGCACGTCCTAAAACCGATCGACATACGTCAGCAACACGTCCAAAATTTAACGTTTTTTTTCACCGACCATCAAAAACAGTCGGCTGAAAAATAGCGTATACACTAATTATTGGCCGACTTCACGGACCTGTCGGCGGGCACCCCGTCCAGTTCCAGATCAACTCGAGTAGAGCCGATTGATTTACGCGACTTTACTCGATCACAGACGATTTAGCAAAAATTCAAATATTTTGAAAAGATCGGCTCTTGTCGGATCTTTACGTACTGTATGGGACGCCCGCTTTACTAACCTGAATTTTTTAGTAAGATTTAGGTCACTCGATCCTAAAGCTAAGAAAGTGGGGGATATAGGTGACTACATAGCAAACAACCAATATATAACCCCCCAAAATGATATAATAATAAAATATAAATTCTAAACAGTTTTTATTTGTACACCGCCCTCATATTATTTTAAGTAGCTTTCTCGAAAGAAGATGGCTTGTAATTTTTCCACAACATCTTTCACCCACAAAAATTTAGACCCTCCTGAAAAAAGGTTCACCACCAGCTCAAGTTCCATCAACTCACGTTGGACAGCAGAAGATCACCTAATGATTTGTGTGTGAAAATCACGGCGGCGACGCCCCAGCAACCCGGCCAGGTAGTCGCTCTCTCTGGGTGGAGCAGCCCGACCAGATAGTTGCTCTCTCTAGGTGGAGCAGCCCGACCAGGTAGTCTCTCTCTGGGTAGAGCAACCCGGCCAGGTAGTCGCTCTTTCTGGGTGGAGCAGCCCGACCAGGTAGTCTCTCTCTCTAGGTGGAGCAGCCCGACCAGGTAGTCGCTCTCTCTAGGTGGAGCAGCCCGACCAGGTAGTCTCTCTCTGGGTAGAGCAACCCGGCCAGGTAGTCGCCCTCTCTGGGTGGAGCAGCCCGACAAGGTAGTCGCTCTCTCTAGGTGGAGCAGCCCGACCAAGTAGTCTCTCTCTGGGTGCAGCAGCCCGACCAGGTAGTCACTCTCTCTGGGTGGAGCAGCCCAACCAGGTAGTCTCTCTCTGGGTGGAGCAGCCCGGCCAGGTAGTTCTTCTCTCCTAAATTTTTGTGGGTGAAAGATGTCGTGGAAAAATAATTGACAACGCAATTTCTTTAACAGGACAGCGTGAGCGCGCTCATTGCTGCTGATTATGGGCAAGACGTTAGCTAAAAAATGTTTGAATCAGGGAGAGAGAGAGAGAGAGACAGACACAGTGTGTGAGAGAGAGAGAGAGTTACACACTCTTCCTCTCGCTGTCACGCTTCATATAATGCGTCTTATAGCTAGGTCATGCTTCGTTTAATGCATCGTATACTGTCCTAGGTCATGCTTCGTATAATGTGTCGTACTCCCAGTCAGACGAATTACCAAAAATAATCCCACAAAAATCTCTCTGGGTGGAGCAGCCCGGCCAGATAGTCTCTCCTAAAAATTGTGTCTCCTAAATTTTGTTTCTCCTAATTTTTTGTGGGTGAGTCGCCGCAGCAGCCCGGCCAGGTAGTCTCTCTCTAGGTGGAGCAGCCCGGCCAGGTAGTCGCCTCTCTGGGTGGAGCAGCCCGGCCAGGTAGTCACTCTCTGGGTATCTTTGACAACAGCCGACTAAGCACCTCTCAATCCCCTCCCATCAGATCCTCCACTTTCTTAACTTTAGGATCAAGTGAAGTGACCTAAATTTAATGGGAGTAACTGGTACTGTGGGGCTTCGTACTTATAATTCGTCGTATAGCTAGGTCATGCTTCGTATAATGTAAATCGGAAAATATAATGGAATTTTTCATGTTTTTGTTTTATTTGTCCTAGTTTTTACAATTTCTTCTCTCCTAAATATTTGTGGGTGAAAGATCGTTTCATAACCCAATCGTGGGGCCGAATACGGTCTCGTATGTGGTAGCGCTGGCACAGGTGCACCAACACAGGCAACACGGCGCTGCAAGCACACAGAATTCGGGCAAGACGTTAGCTAAACATTTTTTGACTCAGAGAGAGAGAGAGAGAGTGAGACAACCACAGTGTGTGAGAGAGAGAGAGAGAGTTACACACCATCCCTCTCCTTGTCACGCTTCGTATAGCTAGCATGCTTCGTTTAATGTGTCGTATACTGTCCTATGTCATGCTTCGTATAATGTGTCGTATCCCCAGTCAGACGACTCACCAAAAATAATTCCACAAAAATCGCTCTGGGTGGAGCAGCCCGGCCAGGTAGTCTCTCCTAAAAAAAAAATCTCCTAAATATTTTCTCTCCTAAATTTTTGTGGGTGAAAGATGTCGTGGCAAAATAATTTACAACTCGATTTCTTTAACAGGACAGCATGAGCGCGCTCATTGCTGCTGATTATGGGCAAGACGTTTGCTAAAAAATGTTTGAATCAGGGAGAGAGAGAGAGAGACAGACACAGTGTGTGAGAGAGAGAGAGAGAGTTACCCACTCTCCCTCTCGCTGTCACGCTTCGTATAATGCGTCGTATTGCTAGGTCATGCTTCGTTTAATGCGTCGTATACTGTCCTAGGTCATGCTTCGTATAATGTGTCGTACCCCAAGTCAGACGACTCACCAAAAATAATCCCACAAAAATCTCTCTGGGTGGAGCAGCCCGGCCAGATAGTCTCTCCTAAAAATTGTGTCTCCTAAATTTTGTTTCTCCTAATTTTTTGTGGGTGAGTCGCCGCAGCAGCCCGGCCAGGTAGTCTCTCTCTAGGTGGAGCAGCCCGGCAAGGTAGTCGCCTCTCTGGGTGGAGCAACCCGCCAGGTAGTCTCTCTCTGGGTATCTTTGACAACAGCCGACTAAGCACCTCTCAATCCGCTCCCATCAGATCCTCCACTTTCTTAACTTTAGGATCAAGTGAAGTGACCTAAAATTAATGGGAGTAACTGGTACTGTGGTGCTTCGTACTTATACTTCGTCGTATAGCTAGGTCAGGCTTCGTATAATGTAAATCGGAAAATAAAATTGAATTTTTCATATTTTTTTTTATTTGTCCTAGTTTTTACAATTTCTTCTCTCCTAAATTTTTGTGGGTGAAAGATCGTTTCATAACCCAATCGAGGGGCCGAATACGGGATCATATGTGGTAGCGCTGGCACAGGTGCACCAACACAGGCAACATGGTGCAGCAAGCACACAGAATACAGCGGCGGTGGCTGGGCTCCGACGATGTACACACTCTCCCTCTCGCTCTCACGCTTCGTATAACGCATCGTATAGCTAGGTCATTCTTCGTTTAATGCGTCGTATACTGTCCTAGGTCATGCTTCATATAATGTGTTGTACCCCCAGTCAGACGACTCACCAAAAATAATCCCACAAAAATCTCTCTGGGTGGAGCAGCCCGGCCAGGTAGTCTCTCTCCTATATTAGCTAAAAAATCTTTGACTCAAAGAGAGAGAGACAGACACAGTGTGTGAGAGAGAGAGAGAGTTACCCACTCTCCCTCTCGCTGTCACGCTTCGTATAATGCGTCGCACAGGTGCACCAACACAGGCAACACGGCACAGCAAGCACACAGAATACATCGGTGGTGGCTGTTCTCCGACGACGTACACACTCTCTCTCTCGCTGTCACGCTTCGTATAATGCGTCGTATAGCTAGGTCATGCTTCGTTTAATGCGTCGTATACTGTCCTAGGTCATGCTTCGTATAATGTGTCGTTCCCCCAGTCAACTGACTCACCAAAAATAATCCCACAAAAATCTCTTTGGGTGGAGCAGCCCAGCCAGGTAGTCTCTCTCCTATTAGCTAAAATATCTTTGACTCAGAGAGAGAGAGAGAGAGACAGACACAGTGTGTGAGAGAGAGAGAGAGTTACCTTCTCTCCCTCTCTCTGTCACGCTTCGTGTAATGCGTGGCACAGGTGCACCAACACAGGCAACACGGTGCAGCAAGCACACATAATACGGCGGCGGTGGCTGTGCTCCGACGACGTACACACTCTCTCTCTTGCTGTCACGCTTCGTATAATGCGTCGTATAACTAGGTTATGCTTCGTTTAATGCATCGTATACTGTCCTAGGTTATGCTTCGTATAATGCGTCGTACCCCCAGTCAGACGACTCACCAAAAATAATCCCACAAAAAACTCTTTGGGTGGAGCAGCCCGGCCAGGTAGTCTTCTCCTAAAAATTGTCTCTTCTAAATTTTTTCTCTCCTACATTTTTGTGGGTGAGTCGCCGCAGCAGCCCGGCCAGGTAGACTCTCTCTAGGTGGAGCAGCCCGGCCAGGTAGTCGCCTCTCTGGGTGGAGCAACCCGGCCAGGTATTCTCTCTCTGGGTATCTTTGACAACAGCCGACTAAGCACCTCTCAATCCCCTCCCATCAGATCCTCCACTTTCTTAATTTTAGGATCAAGTGAAGTGACCTAAAATTAATGGGAGTAACTGGTACTGTGGTGTTTCGTACTTATAATTCGTCGTATAGTTAGGTCATGCTTCGTATAATGTAAATCGGTAAATAAAATGGAATTTTTCATATTTTTGTTTTATTTGTCCTAGTTTTTACAATTTCTTCTCTCCTAAATTTTTGTGGGTGAAAGATCGTTTCATAACCCAATCGAGGGGCCGAATACGGGATCATATGTGGTAGCACTGGCACAGGTGCACCAACACAGGCAACACGGTGCAGCAAGCACACAGAATACGGCGGCGGTGGCTGTGCTCCAACGACGTACACACTCTCCCTCTCGCTGTCACGCTTCGTATAATGCGTCGTATAGCTAGGTCATGCTTCGTTTAATGCGTTGTATACTGTCCTAGGTCATGCTTCATATAATGTGTCGTACCCCCAGTCAGACGACTCACCAAAAATAATCCAACACAAATCTCTCTGGGTGCAGCAGCCCGGCCAGGTAGTCTCTCTCCTATATTAGCAAAAAAATCTTTGACTCAGAGAGAGAGAGAGAGACAGACACAGTGTGTGAGAGAGAGAGAGAGTTACCCACTGTCCCTCTCGCTGTCACGCTTCGTATAATGCGTCGCACAGGTGCACCAACACAGGCAACACGGCGCAGCAAGCACACAGAATACGGCGGCGGTGGCTGGGCTCCGACAACGTACACACTCTCTCTCTCGCTGTCACGCTTCGTATAATGCGTCGTATAGCTAGGTCATGCTTCGTTTAATGCATTGTATACTGTCCTAGGTCATGCTTCGTATAATGTGTCGTACCCCCAGTCAGATGACTCACCAAAAATAATCCCACAAAAATCTCTTTGGGTGGAGCAGCCCGGCCAGGTAGTCTTTCTCCTATTAGCTAAAAAATCTTTGACTCAGAGAGAGAGAGAGAGAGACAGACACAGTGTGTGAGAGAGAGAGAGAGTTACCCACTCTCCCTCTCTCTGTCAAGCTTCGTATAATGCGTGGCACAGGTGCACCAACACAGGCAACACGGTGCAGCAAGCACACATAATACGACGGCGGTGGCTGTGCTCTGACGACGTACACACTCTCTCTCTTTCTGTCACGCTTCGCATAATGCGTCGTATAGCTAGGTCATGCTTCGTTTAATGCGTCGTATACTGTCCTAGGTCATGCTTCGTATAATGTGTCGTACCCCCAGTCAGACGACTCACCAAAAATAATCCCACAAAAAGACTCTTTGGGTGGAGCAGCCCGGCCAGGCCTAAAAATTGTCTCTTCTAAATTTTTTCTCTCCTAAATTTTTGTGGGTGAGTCGCCGCAGCAGCCCGGCCAGGTAGTCTCTCTCTAGGTGGAGCAGCCCGGCCAGGTAGTCTCCTCTCTGGGTGGAGCAACCCGGCCAGGTAGTCTCTCTCTGGGTATCTTTGACAACAGCCGACTAAGCACCTCTCATTCCCCTCCCATCAGATCCTCCACTTTCTTAACTTTAGAATCAAGTGAAGTGACCTAAAATTAATGGGAGTAACTGATACTGTGGTGCTTCGTACATATAATTCGTCGTATAGCTACAGTAGGTCATGCTTCGTATAATGTAAATCGGAAAATAAAATGGAATATTTCATTTTTTTTTTATTTGTCCTAGTTTTTACAATTTCTTCTCTCCTAAATTTTTGTGGGTAAAAGATCGTTTCATAACCCAATCGAGGGGCCGAATACGTTCTCATATGTGGTAGCACTGGCACAGGTGCACCAACACAGGCAACACGGTGCAGCAAGCACACAGAATACGGCGGCGGTGGCTGTGCTCCGATGACGTATACACACTCTCTCTCGCTGTCACGCTTCGTATAATACGTCGTATACTGTCCTAGGTCATGCTTCCTATAATGTGTCGCACCCCCAGTCAGACGACTCACCAAAAATAATCCCACAAAAATCTCTCTGGGTGGAGCAGTGGGTAACTCTCTCTCTCTCTCACACACTGTGTGTCTCTCTCTCTCTCTCTCTCTCTGAGTCAAAGATTTTTTAGCTAATATAGGAGAGAGACTGCCTGGCCGGGCTGCTCCATCCAGAGAGATTTTTGTGGGATTATTTTTGGTGAGTCGTCTGACTGGGGGTACGACACATTATACGAAGCATGACCTAGGACAGTATACGACGCATTAAACGAAGCATGACCAAGCTATACGACGCATTATACGAAGCGTGACAGCGAGAGGGAGAGTGTGTACGTCGTCGGTGCACAGCCACCGCCGCCGTATTTTGTGTGCTTGCTGCACCGTGTTGCCTGTGTTGGTGCACCTGTGCCAACACAGGCACATACGAGACCGTATTCGGCCCCTCGGTTGGGTTATGAAACGATCTTTCACCCACAAAGATTTAGGAGAGAAGAAATTGTAAAAACTAGGACAAATAAAAGAAAAACATGAAAAATTCCATTTTATTTTCCGATTTACATTATAAAAAGCATGACCCAGCTATACGACGAATTATAAGTACGAAGCACCACAGTACCAGTTACTCCCATTAATTTTAGGTCACTTCACTTGATCCTAAAGTTAAGAAAGTGGAGGATCTGATGGGAGGGGATTGAGAGGTTCTTAGTCGGCTGTTGTCAAAGATACCCAGAGAGAGACTACCTGGCCGGGCTGCTCCACCTAGAGAGAGACTACCTGGCCGGGCTGCTCCACCTAGAGAGAGACCTGGCCGGGCTGCTCCACCTAGGGAGAGACTACCTGGCCGGGCTGCTGCGGGGACTCACCCACAAAAATGTAGGAGAGACAATTTTAAGGAGAGACTACCTGGCCGAGCTGGTCTACCTTTGAGTTTTTTGTGGGATTATTTTTGGTGAGTCGTCTGACTGGGGGTACGACACATTATACGAGGCATGACCTAGGACAGTATACGACGCATTAAACGAAGCATGACCTAGCTGTACGACGCATTATATGAAGCGTGACAGCGAGAGGGAGAGTGTGTAACTCTCTCTCTCTCTCTCTCTCACACACTGTGTCTGTCTCTCTCTCTCTCTCTCTGAGTCAATGATTTTTTAGCTAACGTCTTGTCCATAATCAGCAGCAATGAGCGCGCTCACGCTGTCCTGTTAAAGAAATCGAGTTGTCAATTATTTTGCCACGACATCTTTCACCCACTATTATTTAGGAGAGAAGATATTTTTGGTGAGTCGTCTGACTGGGGTACCGTATTCTGTGTGCTTGCTTCGCAGTGTTGGTGCACCTGTGCCAGCGCTACCCCATTCGAGACCGTATTCGGCCCCTCAATTGGGTTATGAAACGATCTTTCACCCACATAATTTTTGGAGAGAAGAAATTGTAAAACTAGGACAAATAAAAGAAAAACATGAAAAATCCATTTTATTTTCAGATTTACATTATACGAAGCATGACCTAGCTATACATCTTGGTGTCTCTTTTTCTTCTGCTCTCATTTGGAAGGACCATATTACCAGTCTTGCTAAGGCAGCCTCCCAGAAGCTGGGTGTGCTCAATCGCCTTAGGGGGTTCTTTTCCCCTGCACAGCTTCTTGCTCTGTACAGGGGCATAGTGCGCCCTTGTATTGAGTATTGTTCACATGTGTGGGGAGGTTCCTCTCACACCGCTCTCCTAGACAAAGTTGAAAGGAAGGCCTTTCGTATCATTAACTCCCGTCCACTCACCAACTCTCTGCAATCTCTCTCTCTCCGCCGCAATGTTGCATCTCTCTCGCTATTCTATCGCTACTATAATAATCAGTGTTCCTCAGAGCTATCCCAGTGCATACCACCTCCTTTACGTAGGGCACGTGGTACCCGTCTTGCAACTCAATCCCACCCCTACTCTGTGCAACTCTCCAACCCAAGAGTGAAACGTTACTCTCAAACTTTCTTCTACTCAACATCTGAGCTCTGGAACTCTCTCCCAGAATCAGTCTTTCCCTCTTCCTATGACTTAAATTGCTTCAAACTCCGTGTGTCCAGGCATTTTGGCTCAAACGTCCCTTGATTTTGGCCCTGTCACTCTTTCAACTATGGGGGAGGCACTCGCTATAGGCAGTTATGCCTTTTGCCTCCCTCAATCACATAGAAAAAAAAAAAAAAAAAAAAAAAAAAAAAAAATACGACGAATTATAAGTACGAAGCACCACAGTACCAGTTACTCCCCTTAATTTTAGGTCACATCACTTGATCCTAAAGTTAAGAAAGTGTAGGATCTGATGGGAGGGGATTGAGAGGTGCTTAGTCGGCTGTTGTCAAAGATACCCAGAGAGAGACTACCTGGCCGGGCTGCTCCACCCAGAGAGGCGACTACCTGGCCGGGCTGCTCCACCTAGAGAGAGACTACCTGGCCGGGCTGCTGCGGCGTCGCCGCTGTACGGGTCCCTGTCGTGATTTTAACACACAAATCTTTAGGCGATCTTCTGCTATACGACTTGAGTTGGCGGTGTACCTTTTTTCTTCGGGAGGGTCTAAATTTGTGTGTGTCAAAAATTTAAAGAAACGAGTTGTCAATTATTTTTCCACGATATCTTTCACCCTCAAAAATTTAGGAGAGAGAAAAGAAGATGTGTCTGTCTCTCTCTCTCTCTCTGAGTCAAAGATTTTTTAGCTAACGTCTTGCCCATAATCAGCAGCAATGAGCGCGCTCACGCTGTCCTGTTAAAGAAATCGAGTTGTAAATTATTTTGCCACGACATCTTTCACCCACAAAAATTTAGGAGAGAAAAAATTTAGGAGAATTTTTTTTTAAGAGAGACTACCTGGCCGGGCTGCTCCACCCAGAGAGATTTTTGTGGGATTACTTTTGGTGAGTCGTCTGACTGGGGGTACGACACATTATACGAAGTATGACCTAGGACAGTATACGACATATTAAACGAAGCATGACCTAGCTATACGAAGCGTGACAGCGAGAGGGAGAGTGTGTAACTCTCTCTCTCTCTCTCACACACTGTGTCTGTCTCTCTCTCTCTCTCTCTCTCTGAGTCAAAGATTTTTTAGCTAAAGTCTTGCCCGTATTCTGTGTGCTTGCTGCGCCGTGTTGCCTGTGTTGGTGCACCTGTGCCAGCGCTACCACATACGAGACCGTATTCGGCCCCTCGATTGGGTTATGAAACAATCTTTCACCCACAAATATTTAGGAGAGAAGAAATTGTAAAAACTAGGACAAATAAAATAAAAACATGATTTTTTTTTTTTTTTTTCCGATTTACATTTTACGAAGCATGACCTAGCTATACGACGAATTATAAGTACGAAGCACCACAGTACCAGTTACTCCCATTAAATTTAGGTCACTTCACGTGATCTTAAAGTTAAGAAAGTGGAGGATCTCATGGGAGGATATTGAGAGGTGCTTAGTCGGCTGTTGTCAAAGATACCCAGAGAGTGACTACCTGGCCGGGCTGCTCCACCCAGAGAGGCGGGTACCTGGCCGGGCTGCTCCACCTAGAGAGAGACTACCTGGCCCGGCTGCTGCGGCGACTCACCCACAAAAATTTAGGAGAAACAAATTTAGGAGACACAATTTTTAGGAGAGACTATCTGGCTGGGCTGCCTCACCAAGAGAGATTTTTGTGGGATTATTTTTGGTGAGTCGTCTGACTGGGGGTACGACACATTACATAAAGCATGACCTAGGACAGAATACGACGCATTAAACGAAGCATGACCTAGCAATACGACGCATTATACGAAGCGTGACAGCGAGAGGGAGAGTGGGTAACTCTCTCTCTCTCTCTCACACACTGTGTCTGTCTCTCTCTCTCTCTCCCTGATTCAAACATTTTTTAGCTAACGTCTAGCCCATAATCAGCAGCAATGAGCGCGCTCACGCTGTCCTGTTAAAGAAATCGTGTTGTCAATTATTTGTCGACGACATCTCTCAACCACAAAAATTTAGGAGAGAAGAACTACCTGGCCGGGCTGCTCCACCCAGAGAGAGACTACCTGGTCGGGCTGCTCCACCCAGAGATAGCAACTATCTGGTAGGGTTGTTCTACCCAGAGAGAGACTACCTGGTCGGGCTGCTCCACCTAGAGAGAGCGACTACCTGGCCGGGCTGCTCCACCTAGAGAGAGCGACTACCTGGTCGGGCTGCTCCACCCAGAGAGAGCGACTACCTGGCCGGGTTGCTCTACCCAGAGAGAGACTATCTGGTCGGGCTGCTCCACCTAGAGAGAGCGACTACCTGATCGGGCTGCTCCACCTAGAGAGAGCGACTACCTGGTCGGGCTGTTCCACCCAAAGAGAGCGACTACCTGGCCGGGTTGCAGCGGCGTCGCCGCTGTACGGGTCCCTGCCGTGATTTTCACACACAAATCATTAGGCGATCTTTTTCAATCCATCGTGAGTTGATGGAACTTGAGTTGGTGGTGAACCTTTTTTCAGGAGGGTCTAAATTTTTGTGGGTGAAAGACGTTGTTGAAAAATTACAAGCCATCTTCTTTCGAAAAAGCTACTTAAAATAATATGAGGGCGGTGTACAAATAAAAACAGTTTAGAATTTATATTTTATTATTATATCCTTTTGGGGGGTTATATATTGGTTGTTTGCTATGTAGTCACCTATATCCCCCACTTTCTTAGCTTTAAGATCGAGTTACCTAAATCTTACTAAAAAATTCAGGTTAGTAAGGCACGTAAGGCACTATTTGAATAGCCTATTCTCTTACTAAGAAATTCAGGTTAGTAAGGCACTATATGGATAGCCTATTCTCTTACTAAGAACGAAGTGGCTACGGGACTACGAAGCATGACAGAGAGAGAGAGAGTGTGTAACTCTCTCTCTCTCTCACACACACACACACTGTGTCTGTCTGTCTCCCTCTCTCTCTCTCTCTCTCTCTCTGTCTCTCTTTTTCTGAGTCAAAGATTTTTTAGCTAATGTCTTGCCCATAATCAGCAGCAATGAGCGTGCTCACGCTGTCCTGTTAAAGAAATTGTGTTGTCAATTATTTTTCCACGACATCTTTCACCCACAAAAATTTAGGAGAGAAGAACTACCTGCCGGGCTGCTCCACCCAGAGAGAGACTACCTTGTCGGGCTGCTCCACCCAGAGAGAGACTACCTGGTCGGGCTGCTCCACCCAGAGAGAGACTACCTGGCCGGGCTGCTCCACCCAGAGAGAGACTACCTGGTCGGGCTGCTCCACCCAGAGAGAGACTACCTTGTCGGGCTGCTCCACCTAGAGAGAGCGACTACCTGGTCGGGCTGCTCCACCTAGAGAGAGCGACTACCTGGTTGGGCTGCTCCACCTAGAGAGGGCGACTACCTGGCCGGGTTGCTCTACCCAGAGAGAGACTACCTGGTCGGGCTGCTCCACCTAGAGAGCTACTACCTGGTCGGGCTGCTCCCCCTAGAGAAAGCAACTACCTGGTCGGGCTGCTCCACCTAGAGAGCTACTACTTGGTCGGGCTGCTCCCCCTAGAGAGAGCGACTACCTGGTCGGGCTGCTGCGATGGGTTGCTGTGGCGTCGCCGCTGTACGGGTCCCTGTCGTGATTTTCACACACAAATCTTTAGGTGATCTTCTGCTGTCCAACGTTAGTTGATGGAACTTGAGTTGGTGGTGAACCTTTTTTCAGGAGGGTCTAAATTTGTGTGGGTGAAAGACGTTGTTGAAAAATTACAAGCCATCTTCTTTCGAAAAAGCTACTTAAAATAATATGAGGGCGGTGTACAAATAAAAACTGTATAGAATTTATATTTTATTATTGTATCCTTTTTGGGGGTATATATTGGTTGTTAATTGCTATGTAGTCACCTATATCCCCCACTTTCTTAACTTTAGGATCGAGTGACCTAAATCTTACTAAAAAATTCAGGTTAGTAAGGCATGTAAGGCACTATATGAATAGCCTATTCTCTAACTAAGAAATGCAGATTAGTAAGGCACTATATGGATAGCCTATTCTCTTACTAAAAACGAAGTGGCTACGGGACTACGAAGCATGACAGAGAGAGAGAGAGTGTGTAAGTTTCTCTCTCTCTCACACACACACACACACACACACTGTGTCTGTCTCTCTCTCTCTCTATCTCTCTCTCTCTCTCTCTGAGACAAAGATTTTTTAGCTAACGTCTTGCCCATAATCGGCAGCAATGAGCGCGCTCACGCTGTCCTGTTAAAGAAATCGTGTTGTCAATTATTTGTCCACAACATCTTTCACCCACAAAAATGTAGGAGAGAACAACTACCTGGCCGGGCTGCTCCACCCAGAGAGAGACTACCTGGTCGGGCTGCTCCACCCAGAGAGAGACTACCTGGTCAGGCTGCTCCACCCAGAGTGAGCGACTATCTGGCCGGGTTGCTCTACCCAGAGAGAGACTACCTGGTCGGGCTGCTCCACCTAGAGAGAGCGACTAACTGGTTGGGCTGCTCCACCCAGAGAGACTGGTCGGGCTGCTCCACCTAGAGAGTGCGACTACCTGGTCGGCTGCTCTACCTAGAGAGAGCGACTACCTGGTCGGGCTGCTCCACCTAGAGTGAGCGACTACCTGGTCGGGCTGCTCCACCCAGAGAGAGCGACCACCTGGCCGGGTTGCTCTACCCAGAGAGAGACTACCTGGTCGGGTTGCTCCACCTAGAGAGAGCGACTACCTGGTCGGGCTGCTCCACCTAGAGAGAGCGACTACCTAGTCGGGTTGCTCCACCCAGAGAGAGCGACTACCTGGCCGGGTTGCTGCGGCATCGCCGCTGTACGGGTCCGTGTCGTGATTTTCACACACAAATCTTTAGGCGACCTTCTGCTGTCCAACGTGAGTTGATGGAACTTGAGTTGGTGGTGAACCTTTTTTCAGGAGGGTCTAAATTTTTGTGGGTGAAAGATGTCGTGGAATAATTACAAACCATCTTTTTTCGAGAAAGCTACTTAAAATAATATGAGGGCGGTGTACAAATAAAAGCTATAGCATTTATATTTTATTATTATATCCTTTTTGGGGGTTATATTTATTAGTGGCCCCTCCATCATTGACGAACATGCCTATTACTTAAGGCATCCTCTTCAAACACTAATCCGCCGTAGTTTGAATCTACCGCGCAGAGCATTTAAAATCTGAGGAGCCTTCATCATGAGCGCACGCGACCTCACTCATGGCTTCAGTCATTATGAATTGGGTTCTCACTACGAAAAAACTTCGTAAAAAATAAAATACAAAAAGAAAATAAGAATAACTATCCAATAAGATTTCCATCATATCGTGGATGTACTTGTGTGGATCTTTGACCAGACGCTGATTCAGGCGTCATTCTTCCTTCTCTGCTCTGCGATCAGCCGGCCCGGACGTGTCTCTCCACGCTCCGCTGGTTCCGCATTTGCTGCGTCCCTAGTGAGTTTTTTCTCATTTGTTTACTCCGGGATGTATCGAGTAAGGTTAGGATATGCGTAGCAGGAGTGTCCTGGGCTGGTTGCCCGCAGTGCAGTGTATTTTGGGTTGTGTGTTTGGGGCATCTATTTCGGATGTACCCTCGTGGTCCTGTTGTGGACAGGTGAACTTTTTCACAGTTAGCTAGCTTTGTGATGCAGGCGGCTTTCATTACGCGTTATTGCTTCCTTTTATCTTTCTGATGAGGTAGCGTATGTTTGCTGACGTTCCCAGCGTATTTTTCTTCACTTAGTGAAGTTTTTTCTGGGTCCCGAGTCAGTTCTTCCCTGTGCCGGAAGTATTTGCTACAGTGGTGTGTTGGTGGTGGTTCCTGTTGTGATATAATTCAGTGCTTTTTGTTTATATTCCGACATGTTAATGTTATCCGTCTGCCTAGGCCTAGCCAGCCTCTCGTAGCTTTACCACATATACAAGTGTTATTGATTTATTTTCTAAATATGTACTACTGTGTCATGTGTGTCCTGGTTTAGTTGTGTATTGGCTAATTCCACGGACTATTTGTGTGTCCTGGGTTAGTTGTGTATTGGCTAATTCCACGGACTATGTTGGGCCCGGCGTTAGTTGTGTTTTGGCTACGCCTCGGTCCGGTGGTGCGTTCAGATGGTATCTGGACGGGCTGGGTTTTTTCCAGCGGGTTTTTCTCGGTTTCACCTTGATAACCCCGGCTAGTTGCCGAGTTTTGGCCACGCGTGGTTTAAAAACAGGCTTGTTTCCCCGGCGAGTGGGTGTCTGTGGCTCCCCAGGACTGCGTCTCTGGGGTGCCTGTTTCAGGCTCCTTATGATTCCCGGCGCGTTGGCTGTACCCATCTAACAGTGTTCATACGGACACGTGTTGTTTGTAGTTTTTTCGGTTTTGCAAAGCCAATATAAAACTATGCTGTTGTTGTATTTCCTCCCCGGCGTTCTTTAACAAAGAAGTGGGGATAGGAACAATTGGGGTTAACTTTTAAACTTTAAATCACCCGGCGGGTGCAACCTGGAAGGGTGGGATGACCGAATTTGCAAAATTCAGTTTAGTTGACCAGACAATTGAGGGATGCATTGTGTATCGCCTCCTTCAACATACGGCGCGTTAGGGCACAATTGGGGTTAACGTTTTTTTAAACTAATATTCACACCCGGCGGGTGCTCCTTGGAGGGATGGGAATAACGAATTTACAATTCAGTTAGTTAACCAGACAATTGAGGGATACGTTTTGTATCGCCGCCTTCGACATACGGCGATCTAAAAAGATACTTCGGGAGAAGTTAGATCTCGTATATTTGTCAGGCTTCCCAGTTTTTGATCTACGAGATAATTCGGGGGCCGGCGTCTTTTTTAGTTTTTTTTTTTCCAAAATTGAATCTTGAAACAAACACCACCGGAAAGACTTAATCAGTTATAAACGCCATGCTGGTCTTTATATATTATGTCAGAGGGTATTCATAAATCTTTTGGACAAATTAAGATTTTCTGAAATCTTTTACTTAGGAAACCCCACCGCGTAGCGAGCTGTAGTCGTTGAGTATTACGTCTCGTTACCCGGCGGGTTATTTAACACTTGTGTGCGAACATGATTGGGTTAACCTTATGAGCATTAATTCCTGGAAATTTTCTTTTTTTCCAGAGCTGGGTCCCGGCGGGTCCATGCAGAACCTGGAGTAAGTATCCCACCAGTCTCTGTCATGGCTACCTTTGCCCCGGTTTTTGCTTTATGCATTACGCCCTCCTGTTCAGGTATCCCTATTTTTGCCCACACCCTTTGTATAAAATGTGTTAAAATGTCTCGTTTGGTGTGGGTTACCTTTCCGGCGTTTTTTCTCGTTGCTCCGAGAACACCGTTTTTGTTTACCGAGTTTTAGTCAGGATGGCTAAAAATAGGTAAGTTACCCCGACGAGTTTGGTCGCTTGAGGGCTCATAAGAAACTGCGTTTTCTGTGGTCGAGCCTGGGATCAGGCTTCTTGTGTTATTCATTGCTTTATGCATTACGCCCTCCTGTAATGTATAGTTTAGTGTGGGTTACCTTTCCAGCGTTTTTCTCGTTGCTCCGAGAACACCGTTTTTGTTTACCGAGTTTTAGACAGGATGGCTAAAATAGGTAAGTTACCCCGACGAGTTTGGTCGCTTGAGGGCTCATCAGAAACTGCGTTTTCTATGGTCGAGCCTGGGATCAGGCTTCCTGGGTTATTCCCGTTGAGGGGGGCTCCACACAGTTTTCTAGGTGATCAGGCTGACACTGTTGGACTTGGTTTTCTCTGCTTTTCAAAGCCATTGAAACAATGCTGTCTGTTTGTTTGGTCTTTCCCTCCGGGCGACCTTTTACAAAGAGGTCTGGGGCAGGTATAATTGGTTTGACATTGCATATAAAACCCGGCGGTTGTACCTTCGGGTGGTTATATTAACGGATTTGCGATTCGAGATAATTTGCCAAACAATTGATTGATACAATAGGGTATCACAGCCTTCAAGACAGCGATCTATGAGGGCTTCTGGGAGAAGCCGGGTTAGAGATTAAGATAGGCTTAGACTTTTTATGGGATAAAAAGATGCCTGAATCTTACTAGTGTTTCAAGTGTAAAGGGACACTTGAAAGACTTCATCTTTAATAAAGATATGCTTCATCTTTATGAGGATTAAGAAGTTATGCTTAATTCTTTTGGACAGGTAAAAGATATGCTGAAATCTTTAATAAGCCATTGAAACAATGCCGTTTGTTTGTTTAGTCTTTCCCTCCCGGCGACCTTTTTACAAAGAGGTCTGGGGCAGGTACAATTGGTTTGACATTGCATATAAAACCCGGCGGTTGTACCTTTGGGTGGTTATATTAACTTATTTGCAATTCGCGATAATTTGCCAAACAATTGATTGATACAATAGGGTATCACGGCCTTCAAGACGGCGATCTATGAGGGCTTCTGGGAGAAGCCAGATTAGAGATTAAGATAGGCTTAGACTTTTTATGGGATAAAGAGATGCCGGAATCTTACTAGTGTTTCAAGTGTAAAGGGATACTTGAAAGACTTCATCTTTAATAAAGATATGCTTCATCTTTATGAGGATTCAGAAGATATGCTTAAATCTTCTGGACAGGTAAAGATATGCTGAAATCTTTAATATGAAACTAAAGGAAAACGAAAAGTAGTGGTGGAGTGCTACGGTTCGTTGACCGGCGGTTTTGAGGCACATATTTTGTACCATTTTTTGGGTGTAACCCTATGAGCATTAATCCCCGGAAATTTCTCTTTCCAGGGCGGAGTACCGGTGTTGCACCAGGTGACCAGGTAGTTCCCGGGGGCGGGGTAGTTTTCCCCCAGTCTCTGTCGTATCGGCACTTGAACCTCTCATTGCTGTATGTTCAACGCCGTTAAGCTCAGGTAGCCCTATCTTATTTTTATTTGTTAATGAAATCATTTAATAGCTGAATCATAATACACATATATTTTCTATGATTATATTATGATAATATTGTGTTTATTTATAGTAATTTATTTTAATACAATTAAATATAAATTAAATTAATTAGTATACTTTATGATTTTGCTCACCAGCTCTGCTTTCAATGTGTTAATGAGCTATGGGAGCTTTTAATTATCATAAACCTTTACGGGACTCGGACGAGGGCTCCCATTCAGAGAGTATACCGAGCTCGCAAGCGAGGGACAGACACAGCCAAGGTGTATGGCGATACTCACAGTCCTGGCAGGACAGAACACATCCCGTTGTGACTCAACTAGTGCTGACGTCCACCGGGATGCCGATGTACCATCTTCTATTACAGTTTTAACATGGCAACATGTGAAGGTCCCGGCTTCGGCGGGATCTGCCCATGATAAGCCAGACTTAACGGATGAAGAACAACGATCTCTGGTCTCCGAGATGGAGGTTGAAGAGTCCAGTCACCTTCTAGGCAACTCTCAGGGTACTGTCGAATCTCCACGGAGTTCGTCATCGGCTAGGTATGTACCGGCGGAAGAGATTGATGGACTACTTTTGAATGCACTTAATAGGTTCTTTGGCCCTACGCCGGAAACTCCTTTTGATACGGGAGATCCCGCGATGTCGACGAATGTGCGACCTCTGGCTACATCCTTTGCTTTAGCTATAATACCTAACCATCCTCTTGTGTCAGATCCAATTTCCAATGTGCCAGGCACAGCGGCTCTCACTACTTCCACTGTGCGAGTCATATCAGACATATCTCCCCCTCCTTTAGACAAGGCGTCATTAAAAAGAACAGGAGCTATGCCTCTTTTATACGGGCCGGATGAGTCAGGGGTAGCAATGTTACGGATATGTTTTGGATGTTCATACTAAGGACATTCCAAGTTATTATAACCATGACTTATTCTTCCCACCAAATCCCTCCAGAACGCCATTCTTGGTTCTCTCTTCCGGTTTTTGGTGCCGGCGGAGTCCCCTCTGCTTGGCTGCCACCCCCCAAATAATCAATTTGTGTGAATTATAAGCTCCCTTTAGTACGCCTTCCCCAGCTTACCTAGACCGCGAGTTTAGGTTAAGAGGAAAAGCGTTTAAACTGTTTTCGCTATATATGGTTCCCAGCAAGTAACAAAGTCTCTGTTACGCTTTTCTCAGGCAATAGAAGCCGCGGAAGTCAGGAAAGCCATTGAACTTTCCCGGCGCTTGCTTCTCCAGACTTCCTTCCAAGTCTTTAGGAGATATTCGGACGGCCTTATTAGAGGCAGTTCGAGCAAGGCAGGATCTGAGGATATTCTTAGTGAAGAAACTTCTTGACCGTATTGCAAGCCAAGTAGTTCTGTCTCCAGTTCTAATTCTTTCTTTGATTTCACCAGCAGTTTGGAAGACTGTTTTCAATTTGGCACAAGCATTCAAGCCCTGATGCCCTTGTTAGAACAAGGGATCAGGGTATGGTGGTATCGGGGCGACTACCTGGTGGTGGCATAAAACAGAATAGTTACGCATCATTCATGTCTACGTTACGTTAAACCATCTCAAATCTCTAGGATTCAAGGTCAACTTAGTAAAAGTCAAACCCTTGTTCCCCCACGAGTATTTCAGGGGATAGGGCTGGTCGAGGACGCAGCTTCTCTCACTCTGAGTCAGAGTGTGGACACTTGAAACAGATTTCGCAAAAACTGTTTATGTTTCTCCACAGTCTGACTACAACACAGAGACTTTGGGAATCTCTAGTCGGTTCTCTCAACTGGGTTCAGCTAACTGTGAAGTTGGGCCGGTTGTAAATCTAACGTTTAATCTGGGAGGGCAACACATTTTTCCCACTATTACCGTGGGAAGGCAGGATCTGAGGATATTCTTAGTGAAGAAACTTCTTGACCGTATTGCAAGCCAAGTAGTTCTGTCTCCAGTTCTAATTCTTTCTTTGATTTCACCAGCAGTTTGGAAGACTGTTTTCAATTTGGCCTATCCCAACGTTATTACACAACTTACTAGCGGTTTGGGCGACGAGAGAAATGTTGCACGCAGTCATGTCATAAACCTCTCCTCTGCTGTCGGTATGGGTAGACATGGATGCGTCAGGAACGATAGGTTGGGGCTTTTAGTCAAACCTCGGGCATCAGGGTCAAAGGTTTTGGTCCTATTTAGAAATCTTCCACATCAATGTCAAAGACTTACTAGTCCCCTTATCTGTCCTTCAGGCTCATGGCCCTGCTTTACGGGGCAAGTCGGTGGCCTTCAGAATGGACAATCTGAATGCGGTTCACTGTAGTCAGAAACAAGGGTCAATGAGATCTCGGAAGTGGCTAAACGTGTCAGAATTTTTTTTTATACTAGCCAACAGGCTGGACATTCATCTTCACGCATCTTATCTCCCAGGCGTAGCAAACGTCTGGGCAGACGCTCTGTCTCAGCGACAAAGCACAACAGTAGAATGGGCGCTCTTGCGTGTGCGGAGCATTACCATCCACAAGTGGATTTGTATGCGTCTGAGAAGACTCACAAACTCCCACTGTACCTCACCCGCCGGACGATAACGCCGGCGGGCGGACCTGACGCTCTGATGACGGATGAGAACAGGTTGAGTTCCATTTATCTATTTTCCGCCGCCAGACGCGTCTCTAATGTGCCACGTAGTCAACAAACTACAGGATTAGCGAGGCGTAGTCTCGCTAATCGCGCCCCTGTGGCCGGCGCAGTGTGGTACCAGCATTTGAACACGTGGTGCCCGCACCCAGTGTCACTCCTGGTCGGGTTGTTCCACTTAGAACACAATTGGCAACCTAGAAACCTCGCGGACTTGTTCATTTTGGACATTCAGGAGGCCAAGTGGTTAGCACCATATGGTAGCGACGTGACCAAGATATTCACGAATCAATATACCCAGTCTACAAAGCGACAGTTTCAATCGCATTGGCAAGCTTTTACGTCTCGGATTCTTAGAACAAAACAAACTGTGCCCTCGGTGGCGTTGGTTGTTTATTATTTAATTTATCTGTTCATGCAGAAACATTTATCTGAAAGTGATTTATGTGGGCAGGTTTTAAACTCCGCCCACCTCCCCGTCAGCTCAGGCCTACATGGTCTCTGGACAAAGCATCGTCGTTATTCTCGTTCCCGTATGTACAAAAGACTGCAGATTTTACAAAAGAGCAGTATTCCTTATGGCTTTGGCTACCGGGAACAGAGTATCAGAGCTGGCGGCGATGAGCAACGCACCTAATTGCCTCAGGTTTGATAGGCTTCATGAGTGTATTCACATTGCACCTTCCCCAGGATGCATAGCCAAGATTGAGCACAGTGAACACGTGTTTTCAGAGTTCACGGTGCCGGCGTTAAACAGGGGAAAGGTGCACCATCTTTTTTGCCCAGTGCAAGCTCTAACCAAATATTTAAGAGTGGCACCTCTAAATCACCAGGGTGCTTTATGGGTCGCAAGTCCGGGTGAACGCTTGATGGAGCGTACACTGGCTTCTCTCTTGGTCGAGGACTTTAAAGAGAAGAATCCCGGCGTTGTGGGTAAGACCCACTATTTACGCAAGGGGACAGCCTCTTTACGTTTCCTTAATAATCTTTCGGTGGAAGTTATTACGTCCACACAGTTGTGGGCCTCTAATCAGGAGTTTTTGCCTCGATACCTTTCAGTAGCTCTGGACAAACCTTCCTTGCCATGTATAGCTTTACGGCAGAGGGTCTAGGTGGCCCTTTTTAGTCACGTTTTGTTTAATTTCAAGAAAAAGGGGGGGGAGGGTGCAGTCAGTGTGACATAGGACACTCTAGACCCCTCCGGAGTATGTGTTCGGAACATACGAGCTGTGATACTGGTTGTAGGCATTGTATTATCAAATTTATCTGTAGTATTCATTGCAGGAAATTGTGCTAAAGGCCAATAGTAGTGTTTCAACAATTCTTATTGTAAGTAGCTTTGGCTGTGAAGCAATAGATTTTTGAGAAATCTCGGTAGTTGCAACTACGACTTTTACTTTTGAGGTAATTACTTCTGCATAAGTACACGAGTTCAGTACTTCTACGAATGTACAAGAATTAATTTATGTTTGGTTATATTTTTAGGAATATATCCACTAGTTAATGGGGTTTATATGTGCACATGTAAACTTATAAGTTTTTAGTTTTCACCACTTAATTTAAGTGGGGTGCCTTCTTAACTAGCAGATCTGTGCACAGAGTCTCAGAGTTAACCCTTTTTCAAGCAGGCTTCTTTGAAGCACGCTCCTGCTTGTACCCCTTTTTGAAGATTTAGGCTGTATAAAGTTTATGCACCCGAATATCTCTTTTTTACAAAAGTAAGAATACTATGTGGTTGTTTGATTATCTGCTTTTCTAGAGTTATGATATGATTACGAATGTCCCCCTCCAGTCTTAGAAATCAGGCATGTTCGTCAATGATGGAGGGGCCAATAATAAATTATAGGTTTGACTCCTGTAAGGAGATAAAGAAAACCTAATATTTAGTAGTGGCCCCGTAATCATTGACGACTGGGGCCCTCCCGACCATCCCCTTCCCATTCGTTGATGTATTAAGGATTTTGGTTTACTTGATATGTCAGTGAAGGAAGAATGACGCCTGAATCAGCGTCTGGTCAAAGATCCACACAAGTACATCCACGATATGATGGAAAGCTTATTGGATAGTTATTCTTATTTTGTTTTTGTTTTTTATTTTTTACGAAGTTTTTTCGTAGTGAGAACCCAATTCATAATGACTGAAGCCATGAGTGAGGTCGCGTGCGCTCATGATGAAGGCTTCTCAGATTTTAAATGCTCTGCGCGGTAGATTCAAACTACGGCGGATTAGTGTTTGAAGAGGATGCCTTATGTAATAGGCATGTTCGTCAATGATTACGGGGCCACTACTAAATATTAGGTTTTCTTTATCTCCTTACAGGAGTCAAACCTATAATATTGGTTGTTTGCTATGTAGTCACCTATATCCCCCACTTTCTTAACTTTAGGATCGAGTGACCTAAATCTTACTAAAAAGATCAGGTTAGTAAGGCACGTAAGGCACTATATGAATAGCCTATTCTCTTACTAAGAAATTCAGGTTAGTAAGGCACTATATGGATAGCCTATTCTCTTACTAAGAACGAAGTGGCTACGGGACACCTCCGCCCTTCTGCCTCGTGTGTCGCCCTTCTGCCTCGTGTGTCCTGGCCAGATACGAGTCACATCCATCGCCGCGCTATACGATGCATTATACGAAGCATGACCTAGGCTATACGACGCATTATACGAAGCATGACAGAGAGAGAGAGAGAGTGTGTAACTCTCTCTCTCTCTCTCTCTCTCACACAAACACACTGTGTCTGTCTCTCTCTCTCTCTCTCTCTGAGTCAAAGATTTTTTAGCTAACGTCTTGCCCATAATCAGCGGCAATGAGCGCGCTCACGCTGTCCTGTTAAAGAAATCGTGTTGTCAATTATTTTTCCACGACATCTTTCACCCACAAAAATTTAGGAGAGAAGAACTACCTGGCCGGGCTGCTCCACCCAGAGAGAGACTACCTGGTCGGGCTGCTCCACCCAGAGAGAGCGACTATCTGGCTGGGTTGTTCTACCCAGAGAAAGACTACCTGGTCGGGCTGTTCCACCTAGAGAGAGCGACTACCTGGCCGGACTGCTCCACCTAGAGAGAGCGACTACCTGGTCGGGCTGCTCTACCCAGAGAGAGACTACCTGGTCGGGTTGCTCCACCTAGAGAGAGCGACTACCTGGTCGGGCTGCTCCACCTAGAGAGAGCGACTACCTGGTCGGGCTGGTCCACCCAGAGAGAGTGACTACCTGGCTTGGTTACTCTACCCAGAGAGAGACTACCTGGTCGGGCTGCTCCACCTAGAGAGAGCGACTACCTTGTCGGGCTGCTCTACCTAGAGAGAGCGACTACCTGCTCGGGCTGCTCCACCAAGAGAGAGCGACTACTTGGTCGGGTTGCTCCATCCAGAGAGAGCGACTACCTGGCCGTGTTGCTGCGGCATCGCCGCTGTACGGGTTCGTGTCGTGATTTTCACACACAAATCTTTAGGCGACCTTCTGCTGTCCAACGTGAGTTGATGGAACTTGAGTTGGTGGTGAACCTTTTTTCAGTAGGGTCTAAATTTTTGTGGGTGAAAGATGTCGTGGAAAAATTACAAGCCATCTTTTTTCGAGAAAGCTACTTAAAATAATATGAGGGCGGTGTACAACTAAAAACTGTATAGAATTTATATTTTATTATTATATCCTTTTTGGGGGTTATATATTAGTTGTTTGCTATGTAGTCACCTATATCCCCCACTTCCTTAACTTTAGGATCGAGTGACCTAAATCTTACTAAAAAGATCAGGTTAGTAAGGCACGTAAGGCACTATATGAATAGCCTATTCTCTTACTAAGAAATTCAGGTTAGTAAGGCACTATATGGATAGCCTATTCTCTTACTAAGAACGAAGTGGCTACGGGACACCTCCGCCCTTCTGCCTCGTCTGTCCCCCTTCTGCCTCGTGTGTCCTGGCCAGATACGAGTCACATCCATCGCCGCTCTATACGACGCATTATACAAAGCATGACCTAGGCTATACGACGCATTATACGAAGCATGACAGAGAGAGAGAGAGAGTGTGTAACTCTCTCTCTCTCTCTCTCACACAAACACACTGTGTCTGTCTCTCTCTCTCTCTCTCTGAGTCAAAGATTTTTTAGCTAACGTCTTGCCCATAATCAGGAGCAATGAGCGCGCTCACGCTGTCCTGTTAAAGAAATCGTGTTGTCAATTATTTTTCCACGACATCTTTCACCCACAAAAATTTAGGAGAGAAGAACTACCTGGCCGGGCTGCTCCACCCAGAGAGAGACTACCTGGTCGGGCTGCTCCACCCAGAGAGAGCGACTATCTGGCCGGGTTGTTCTACCCAGAGAAAGACTACCTGGTCGGGCTGCTCCACCTAGAGAGAGCGACTACCTGGCCGGACTGCTCCACCTAGAGAGAGCGACTACCTGGTCGGGCTGCTCCACCCAGAGAGAGCGACTACCTGGCCGGGTTGCTCTACCCAGAGAGAGACTACCTGGTCGGGTTGCTCCACCTAGAGAGAGCGACTACCTGGTCGGGCTGCTCCACCTAGAGAGAGCGACTACCTGGTCGGGCTGCTCCACCCAGAGAGAGTGACTATCTGGCTTGGTTGCTCTACCCAGAGAGAGACTACCTGGTCGGACTGCTCCACCTAGAGAGAGCGACTACCTGGTCGGGCTGCTCCACCTAGAGAGAGCGACTACCTGAACACCTTTTGCGAAGGGATTCCAGATGAAAGACAGCCCATCCCTTGTCATGTCCACCTCCGAAAAGTATCGCTAAAATTCCTCCTGCAGCTTATGTTCGAGAATTTGCATCTGAATGGCTTCCATTTCCCCGTTCATGGCATTCACACATGGAAATTGAACCTAATGTTTACCTTCGACTCGTTCGATCCAGAGTCCTAATTTCTCAAGAAAAGCCTTGATGATGCCTTGGTGAGAGAACAGATTTGCACCTTTTCCTTGTAGCTGAAGATTCAGTTTGTTCAAGATTCCAAAAATATCAACAAAGTATGCAAGTTATAATTCTGACTGTGTTATCATATTTTTAAAATCCTCTTTCCCTTGAGACTGGAGAAATAAAACCAATTCTTCTCTCAGTTCAAGAATTCTGTTGAATATGATTCCTGCTGACAAACAGTACACCGTACAGAAGTGTAGACCAGCAACACCTCAAAATCGGAACCCATGTCCTGGCATAATTTTCAGAACAGCCTGGTGTTCACTGCTGATGATTTGATGTAATTAACCACCTTCACCAATCCTTAGAAATTGGTATTCAGGTGATCAGGCAGTGTTTTTTATGCCAATGCCTCTACAGCTACAACCTGAAGATTGCCAATATATTTCTTATATAGGAATAATACAATCAAAATGAATGGTCAATTATTTATTTTGATAACAAAAATTGCATTGCATTTGCAATAAATAAAATAATATATGCACCAATCTCCAGTGTATTACCAAATATAGTGAACGACCTGTGGACCGCCCAAAAAGTCACCATGGACCACCAGTGGTCCATGGACCACCAGTTGAGAACCACTGCTCTATAGTCTATTAAAGTGTTCCCGACCATTAAAAGTAATTTTCTTATTTTAACATAATTAAGCCAATTTTCAAGCTAAGCGACTCTGCCATTATTTCGACCAAGTGAAAATATTTCAGAGTCCCCTAGCGACTCTGCCAAAAGTTCAAGTTCGACAGTGAAATAAACAGTCCTAAAAAGTGTTAAAACATAAACAATCCATTACAGTGTTAATACTGGGAATTTAGGCAAACGAATTCCAGTTATCAATGTTTTCTAAGCTATTGAAGTGTTCTCGACCATAAAAAGTGATTTTCCGAATTAAATCAAATTAAGCCGATTTTGATGCAAAGCGACTCTGCCATTATTTCGACCAAGTAAAAATATTTTAGTCCCCACTCGACTCTGCCATTATTCTAACACGAAGAAAATATTTCAAAGTCCATCCACATTTGACATTGAACTTGCTCTCATACCAGTGCGCATGGTATATAACTGAAGATACCTATAGTGAAATAATTAACTCTCACAACCACCATCGCAAGTCTACTTCATTGCAAGTACAGCAGAATTAAATAGCTGATTATATTACTTGTAGCAACCCTCGATAGTGATTAGTGTACCTGATTCCAGACAAAAGGAATACAGTTAAGCTGTGCTAAAAATACCTGAACTCCATCCAGATCCGCGACTGTGCTCAAAGATTGAAAGTGTTATTAAGTGCTATTCATTGTGTTTATGTTTCTAAACTCGCACTCATACTCTATTCGTGTATTTAGAAATTAAGGGAATAAAGCTGTATTATAAAGCTATATTTTGGTGATATATATATCCTCTGTTGTCTTCTTTTACTGTATTTGTATGAGAACGGAAGTCCCAGTCTAGTAGAATTCACCTGTATCAATCGTTAATCCTGTTTATAATCAGGGCATAATATTGGTGGCTAGCGGTGGTTCTTGATTCGGACAAAAGAATTTATTACATTTCACATACTTCGAAACAATAAGAGATAATATACCGACATATATATGGCCGCTACACGCTCTCACATTCCCATTCCCAAATAGGATGGAGAAACATATGAAATTGAAGTTTACATGGACATTGTAAAACCAGTGTTAGACTTAGCATATACCACAGACCGCGAAAAAATTGCCGTCCTTTTAACGCACTTGGGAGAAGCAGTTTCCCTTGTTGCCCCACAGGTAACCCCTGCACTCACCTGGGACCAGTTTAAGCCCATGGTCATTGAAGCTATCAAGCCTTCATTGGGTGTTTTCGTAGCCCATGCCCGCATTAAGGACATAAAATATGAAGGCGATCTAGACGCCACCATAGCAACCATCACACAACAAGTGAGGGCTCATTTCCCTGCTTTAAATAGAATCCTGCAGGAACAACATATATTAATGTATCTTGTGCAAGTTCTTCCATCTGCAGTACAAAAGCACTTCGCCGTGCACGACCCTGTAGGCTTCCAGCGGGATATTGTTACCATTTGAAAAATCCTCACAACGCAACCCAAGACCAATGCGATAGCCGCCATCAAGAGGTTTACCACACATCCTCAAACATCCAACAGAACCGGGGAATCGACCAGTTTCAAACGGAATGCAGCTCCAGCACCAAAGGCATATTACCATCAGGGACATTACCAACAAGGCAGACCAAAATTCACTCCAAATCAACTGAAGCGAATTTATCCCAGGAATCAACTCCATCACCAAGGTAAGCCACAAACTCTAGTGATTATCAACCCCTATGATTTCTCTGCCTGCAACTCAAGGTGCCCCCCTTCATCATATTCGTGACTCCGCCAAGTATGGTAGGCCCTCTCAACCTCCTATATCTGCTAACGAGGAAGGTTTCCGAGAGGAGGATTTAGAAGAGTCCTCTGAGCCAGAAAATATCGCTCAGATATTCCCCGAAGAGGAACAAGTAGAAATCCTGGAGGAGGAAGAAGTAGATCCTCAGGATTTTTAAGACCTCCCCCGCCCACGATGGTTTTGGCGGGGGAGTCTGCTAGTGATCGACCACCCCCAATTTATCACCTTGCAAAAATTAAGGACATTCCTGTATGGCTGTTGTCGGGAATTTAGATAAAGAGGTTAAATTGAATATCATTGGTACATGAAATATCCCAACAAATAGTTATAATATAATTACCAACGAGGTATTCGATGGGTGTAATCCAGTCCCCCACACACGGCTAATTCAATTGCATGACATGTAGGAATGTTCACATAATACAATATCGATACAATGAACTTAGCTTAGAGGACTGGTGATGTAGGACTGTTGTTATAGATTAATATTTGTAGCACATGGTGAACTGTGGGTTGAGTCAGAGCCAGGGGGGGTGGGAAGATGTTGGCTGTATGGTGTTGATTGAGAGACTAAAGGGCCGGCGTCCGATCGCTTCGCGAAATTACATATTATGGCTGCCGGCTCATAATAATTATAACCCATAACTTGGTTTCATGATACATCTAGAGCTGATGTAGATATTTATACATTACAGTTAATAACATCTAGAGCTGATGTAGATATTTATACATTACAGTTAATAATTATTTAACCTATACTTAAGAATAAACCACAATACACAAAGAACCAGCCGAAATCGTACAAGCGATACGATACCGCCAAATTCAAATGTCCTATTGGACCTAAAACTGTCGGGAACATTACCCTATTCCCGACATATTGCCCGCCACCAAATATGATATACAGGAGCTATATACAGAGAACAAAAAAAGGACATCGAAGTCAAAGATCACCTTGTTTGATCTTTGATCTCCAAAGATCCACGGAACTCATAGCCGCCCTCCTTTTGGGACGAGCGCCACCTGAAGCCTGAGGAGGATCATCCTTCTCATCATTAGCTGCCCCACCTTGAGGAGCACTGTCACCAGCACTCTCCCGCGGAGGGGTATCAGTAGAGACGCCAGAATCATCCGGCAGTTCTACATCCTGCTCCAAGGGATATAACCTTACGACTGGGCGAGTAGTAACCCCAGTCGAAGTTCGTATTCTAGCAACCCTTATAAGACCATCAATGCCCTGGAACAAATCGACAATCCTCCCAAGCTTCCAAAATAACCTAGGACGCTCATCATGAATCAGGACGATATCCCCGATACGAGGCCATCGTTGATTCGTCCCTTTGATCTTATTAGAGTGACGCTCGCGAAGAGACAGCAAATATTCTTGGGTCCACCGTTTCCATAGATCATCGGACACCTTGTTTACATACTGGAAGCGACGACTTGTGGCGTCAGCATTGCCGAATGTAGGGTCATGCAGATCTTCGTCATTTACGGACGATCTAGGAAAGGTAATAAGGGTTCGTTCACGTGTTAGCATAGAAGGCGAAATGGGTAAGAGGTCATCAACATCTGCCGAGGTATAGGTCAAGGGCCTGTCGTTGACTGACATCTCAATTTCTATTAAGATGGTTTGCAACTCCCGCCTGGTCACCAGTGCCCCTCCTAATACCTTCTTCAGGGCAGATTTGACGATACCGATTGTTCTCTCCCAAATCGCCCCAAACCATGGTGCACGTGCTGGTATAAATCTCCACTGACAACCCTTTCCAGTGAGGGTAGCCACAACTTGCGGGTCATCCATTAAACTCTGGAGATATTTAGAGGCCCCGACAAAACAAGTCGCATTTTCGCTCATAATAATTTGAGGGAAACCATTGCGGCCTGCAAAGCGTCTTAGAGTAGGCAAAAAACCCTCACTGGATAGGTCGTCAATCAATTCAATATGAATCGCTCTGGTTACCGCACATGTGAATAGAACGGCATATACCTTTATGATATTACCGGGCGATTCTCTAACATGAATCGCTCTGGTGTAGTCTACCCCGGTTACCTGAAATGGTTCAGTCCTTTGTACCCTGAACTCAGGCAAGGGAGGTAGATCAACTGGGGAGTAAGGCTTACCCTGTAATCTTTTACAGATAGTACAGCTATTGTGGATCCCTTTAATTGCTTGTCGCATCTTAGGGATCCACCAACGTTGTCGCATATACGCCAGAACATAATTTACGCCAAAATGTACGCAGGTCCGATGGCATTGGCGAATCAACAGTTTGGTAATCAAATGAGAGGAGCTAAGGAGAACAGGATATTTTGCAGAATCAATAATGTCCGCCTTTTGTATCCTGCCTCTACACTTAATTATGCCTCCTTCCATATATAATCCTAGCTGCCTCATTAAGTTTGAGGGTTTGGCCTTTGACTCCTTGCTCAGGATTTGATGTTCAGTAGGATAAGATTCCTTTTGTACTAAACATATTAGTTTCGCTTCTGCTGATCTCAATTCATGGAGTCTGATATGCTTCGAATCTTCACTAAGGAAAGACCCGTGAGCCCGACTTCTCATGTTGTTAATGAAACGGTATATCCATGCAAATACCCGTATTACTGGTTCATAGCTGCCGTAACGTTCCCACTCTACCAACTTGTTATCCTGATGTGTAGTACTCACATTCGAACTACTTAACACATCATCTTGGGGCCGACTTGAAGGATCAGATAATGCATTCCCTGAAATCCTGAGGCCATTCAGTTGGAGATATAAGCCATGGAGGTCCATGCCACCAAATAGAGGACGACATAAACTGTTGCGCCGAGATCCCCCGGGAAGTTATGTTGTAACGGGAAGAAATTGTACTTTCCCTTTTGTATATTATGTTGTAAGGTTTGACTTAACTGTAAGACTTTTTCCCCTTCATTCACTCTTCCCTATAATTAAGGAAAATGTATCGTTTAAGAAGGGTTAAGTAACCCTTGTCTATGTAAAGAGGGAATTAGCCTAGATCAGGAGGAGAACTAATATTCTCAAATCTATCTAAAATACTTTCAAGCCTAATTTTTCCTTTCACCCCTTTTGGTATCCCATGTAAAAAATCCTTCCTTTTCGAATTTAGAGTAATGCCCCCTTGTGTAAAAAGACCGCCAATTCCTACCCAAGCGACGCCACCCTTTGTGGTCACCCTCGGCCCCTCACTGTCGTGACCCCAGGCCTACGAGAGAGACACCTACCTAACCCCCAGTCTCTGTCATCATTTCCCGCTTCTTCTCCGGACTTAGGCTTCCTTTCCCTCCATTTAGAGGTTCGTAATTAAGGTTTATAGTGTTATAAGGTATTGCTTATTCAGTTAAGTAAGTACTAGATGTGTAATGTAGGAGATATTACGGTGATTGACAAATTCGTGAATTCGAGCCTACCATCGGGTTGGTCGACAGGCACCCCTCACCTGCCAAGTGCCTACAACCATACAAATTCCCCCATTATCATTGTGTTCAGTAAAACCTAGTCTGTGCACCTTTGCTAAGTGTTTTTCTGATATTTTAGACTTTGTTATTCCAAATTAACGTCAAATTAACTTCGTGTGTAATAATTTCAGTCAGAGGGACGCCATTTGATGGCCTTCCAATTCTTGTGTTTTTCCATAATTCCCGACCAAACTTAGGCTAGCCTTTTTTTCTAGTTTGTCTTTCACCGTTTTACATAATCCTGAGGTAGTGCGAGAACACCAGTTAAGAGTAGAATTGAGGACGAAGTTGATTAAAATGCTTTTGAAGCCTGACCGCCATTTTAGGATTTAGACCATCTCGCATTTCGGAGAGACGACCAGGTTGAGTAAGTTACTAATGTAGCAGTTGTATTGTATGTTTAGAACTTGTTCATTACTTTGAGTTTATAAAACCATGCATTTTGGTAAATATGATTGTATTTTAACGTGTAATTCAGGAAAGGACATTCGTTTGAGATCGTGTCCTTGAGTTTTGTTTACCTGTCGTGTCTCCGACGTTCCAAAGTTAGGCCTATTCAGATAAGTATTTATAACTAACGTCTCCTAGGCCTGGTTATTGTTCATTTTAAATGTTTTTACTGGGTTATAGTGTAAAGAGTTACTTGTTATCTTGATTTAGAGGTCCTCATTTCCCAACCCCAGTACTGTCAAATTTCGGACCCCCATTGGGTCGGGTTTATTTCAGATGATTATTTGTTCTTACCTATTGTTACTTAAAGTTAACTCGTGAAAAGGCCGTTTAGGTATGGGTACTTGCTGAATTATTATGGTAGGTTATATGATTTTTACATTTTTAATTAGGCTACCTAACTTTCACCTAATTGGAAGTACAGTAGGCTATTATTAATTATTGTGTTTTTTGAGTGTATTATGAGTATTGATTCCTATGATATAATTATGTTTGACATGGTCTAATGAACAGAGTTGCCTTGCAAGGGATGGAACGCTGTAGTGAGATTCTGGGAAGCTGATTTCAGGGGATAAGTTACTCGAGTTACAGTAGAATTAACGTTTAGCTTTGTTTGAGCCTTGTATAGCACCCTCCGCATTGAGCAGTCCAACCTGTTAAGTTTGACCATGACAATTACCTTTGATTTATGCCATTATTGTATTGATTTGACCACATAGATATGCTGTGTAATTATGTATTCCCAATTATGTGTAGAGTACTGCTGAGTAACATATGTACCTGTACTTAATGAGAGGATCTTTGGATGCCTTAAGAGATTATTTCGGTACAGTACTGTAATGTCATAATTTGATCTGTCATTGTATTTCTGTACTTATATTAGCTCATCTATTTTTATACATTAATAGGAATCCATGTATTTTTATATGTTTATATTAACCTATATTTTTTATATGTATTTGTTTTAGTATTACTGTGAACCGTAATTAGGATATTGATTAACCCCATTATTAAGGGTTAGCTATATGTCAACCGTGGGTTAAGAATGTATTCGAATTACCAGGGAACCAGTTTGGGACGGAGTCGATGTGATGCTGAATTGCTGATGGCGGAGAATCGGAGATTCACCCCTCCCATTGGCTGAGTGCAGGATGCTGAACTCGTGTACTGTACGAGGGTTCAAGGACCGCAGGAAGACGTATGATTACCCCCTATACCCCAGGATACGGTAGGCCGAAGAGACGTAAAGGCAAGCCTGGCCGATACCGGTACTGAGCGGAATTGGGATGTATAATACTGAGAGGAATGGGGTGGATACAGACAGCAATATTCGAGTCCTACTCCTAGGTTAAGAGACTGTCCCGGTACGGTAATGGATTGGTCCCAGGTTAAGGGTATAGAGATAATTAGATACGGTACCAATATTAAGACTTGTAAACGGTAAAATGTTCCTTATACTGTATTAATATCAAGCTTAAGATTACTGCAATATGTTTGTATCTATCCTCCCGTACCTATTTGGATCTAAATGTGTTGTCAGGATGGTAAATCGGAGCCGTCAGTATTAAAGTGGTCTAAGAGTAGTACCGGTAGCCTAACCGAAAGTTAAAGTCTTGTCAGCCAACATTGAAGGTGAAGTTCTTGATGTGTCTTTGCTAGCCTCCGATTTATCCTACTGTCCTAATGTACCTGAATAATGAGCATGAGTCACGATTGCATAAAGAATAAGAAAACCATGGGGACGGCCAGTTCACCTGAAGGTGAACGATCAAATAATTCGAATGAATTACCGTTCCCAAAAACATCCTTATGTGATATCTAGAAAGTAGAGAATATGCTAGGTCTCAGTGGGGTTTTTGGTGGTTCTTTGGTCTTATCATCGTGTCTGAGTTGCAGCCTTTCCCCTTCCTCGAAGGATATTGGATGTGGGTCAACCAAACAGGGTTGTCCTCTCGTTAATTAGAATGCAATAACGGGTTTGTCGTCATCTCTTCCTTTCTATCCTTGAGTACCTATTTTCCACCTTCGCAGCTTAATCTATATCTTCTTCTTCTGTCTCTCCCTCCCTCTCTCTCTCTGTTGGCAGCAGAAGAAGGGAAGTGGAGGATGAAAAAGAGAGTTGACCAACCTTCACCCCCCCCCCGTTACAGTGGTGTGCAGCGGTGCGATTTCTTTAGGAGTCCATGGTTTGACATGCTCCTGTTCCGTTCAGGGCTCCTGAATTAATCCCGTACCCCCCGTAGAAGAGACTGTACAGTACTGGTTCTTACACTTTCGCTCGGGTGTTTAGAATCAGTGCATTGCAGTTGTCCTTTTTCACGCTACCAACCCGTGAAATAGTTACCACAAACAGTATTGGCCATGCTACCACATTTCAATACGGTTAGTGTAATATTTCAGGGAATCTTTAAGTGCAGCAGATACCAGCAAGAATCACAGTGATTGTGAAGGAACCGCAAAGTTGAGAAAGCGGTGGTTAGTGTTTTCCGGTTATTAGTTGTCTATCAATTATCCTTCTTTCCTGTCCAAGATGGAGAATCCTGATCCAGAGCCAAGGCACGGGGTGCAAGATGCTTTAGTCAGGAGGAATGAGGAACAAGGAAGTGAAGTGTCATTTGAGGATACGGACAGTTCCCGGTTTGTCACGGTCGACCAGTGGGAGGAAGGTCAGAGTGAAGACAACTCCCAGAATGAAATGGACCAGATGAAAGCCATACTGGAACGATTAGTCGGTGAAATGTCAGCATTGGCAGACCAGATGCGAGACGTGAGAGACCGAGAGATGTTCCAGAGCCCAACTGGTACTCCACAACCAACCCCCAGCATTAAGAACCTTTCCCCGCCTCCGCCTATTGCCTTTGCGGACTCTCTCAAATCTGCAACCCCAACACCTCCCACTCCTTCCCCTCCAGTACCCTTGATCCGAAATCCCCCAACCTCACTTTCCCATTCTTCTTCACATCCCCCAGCTCCCCTCCGTCAGCCCTACCACCGACGTAGTGAAGGGATTAGTTCCCGAGATGTACCCATGCTTCACATGGATGAGTTACGATCTTATATGGCTTCCACGAAGATTGAGGTCTTTCAGATGCGGATCGAAGCCTGTATGTCCCATGACGAGGCAAGGTTGAACCTGGCCAAGTTCAAGTTGGATTCCGACCTGGCTGTTCTGGTGCAAGTAGAGACAGCTCAGGGAAAGTTAAAGACTTGGGCAGAGTTCATCCAGTTCCTGAAGCAGTTCTTTCATAAGACGCCAACGATGTCCGAGTCGTTCCGAGAAGCAGAACATAACACGTACGTCCTCTCAGAAGATCCTTATGATTACGTCCAGAAGATGATGTATAGCTATAGTATGATTCAGTCAATGTTCCCAGGGGAAACTTTACCTCCACGCGACCAGTGGCTTAAAATAAGACTCCATGCGACCCTCCCCTTATCCGTTAAGCAACAGGTGGATCGATACATGCCTGTTGAGATACCCCTGAAGGAGTTCCTGAGGCACCTGAACTATGAGCGTCAGCTGCAGAACCATGCGGAACGGATGGTCGCAGGAGGACGGGTTTGTGAAGTAATGAAACACCATGCCCCAGTGACTACACCGCCTCCCAGCAGTAGCCAACCTTCCCTGACGACCCCTCTCCTTCCATCAACGGGAATGGACGATAGATTCATCCGCCTCCAGGAATCTCTGGCGACCTTGTCACAGGATGTCCAGAGATTAACACGAAGACCTCAGTATACAGGATGCCCCTTCTGTAGAACAAAGGAGCATAACAGGGCGGATTGTCCCCTCCGTCCCCCACGTTTAGCATGTTTCGACTGCCTGAGAGAGAATTGTAGACGTGGGAGACCTGACTGCCCAGGGCGAGAGGGTAGAGCAACAAGGTGACTCGGGACCTCGAACAAATCTCCAACCATTTTCCTCGTAGTAAACCAGAGATCGTGTCGCGCCATGGTAGATACCGGTAGTGAGCTTACGCTCATTAAGCAGTCCTTGGTGATTGAGTTAGGGCTTCCTATCTCTCTCAGCAAGAATATTCCCGCCCTCTTTGGCATTACCGGTACCTCCCTAAGGATTTTGGGCACGGTCTCCCTGGCGGTATGCGTAGGAATGTCCCAGACAATACAGCACCTGGCGGTGGTGATCCCAGACGACTATATGGACACTGACCTGCTTCTTGGGGTCGACCTTTTGGGTCGCTACCCTATGTTATGGAATCATCCAGGTCAGACGCTACGTTGGGGGGATGTTACCTACGACATCCATCATGTTACTACAGGGAAAAGAAAAGCGAGATCTGTTCGCCGAGTCAAGGCTACACTCACTGAGGAGAAGCCCCAGAAAGAAAATTGCATTCGGCTCCCCCGTCGAATGGTGATAGGTCCTTACCAGACTGTTATGCTCCCTGTTATTGTTGGTGAGGACATAAATAGCATTCTTGAAATTCAGCCCCGGAACCCTGCTCTTCAACAAGAACTTCCAATATGTGTGCGAGTTACTAGTGAGGCCGAAGTCTTTCTCCCTTTCGCAAATCCTTCCCGTGGAAGAGTGGTCCTGAAGCCTGGCACCCTCCTAGCCACGTACGAGAAACTGGCAGAGAGTCAGATTCACGATGTACCCCAGTGCATGAAGACCAAAGTAAGTAATGCTATGCTACCTGACATGGATCAGCCCTCCTCCTCGGGGACCCGAGAGGAAAAGTTACAGTCTTTGATTGACAAGTGTCAATGGAACCACTTGGAGGATGGTCAGAAGGGTCAGCTGGGACATGTTCTCAAGGAGCATAATTCGGTTTTCATCTTGAGTGAACACGAATTAGGCACTATGAATGTTCCCCCGGCCCATATTCTTGTTTCAGACCCTACACCTACGAGAAGCCCTTTGTATAGAACCCCGGAGAAAGCAAAGCCGATTCTCGCACAAATGTTGAACGACATGTTGAAGAAGGATATCATCGAGCCTTCAACAGCGGCCTGGTTGAGCCCTATAGTCTTAGTTGCTAAACCTGATGGCACCAAGCGCATGTGTTTGGATTATCGTCAGGTCAATACGAGACTACAGGCCGACATCCAGCCACTGCCCAGGTTAGATGAGTTAGTGGAATTGACTACTGGACACAAGTATTATGCTACGCTGGATCTCAAGGACGCGTACTACCAGATTCCCCTTGATGATGAGAGCCGAGATCTGACGACTTTCAGCGATGGAGTAGCGTTATATCGTTTCAAGCGGCTACCTTTTGGGCTCAGTTGTAGCCCGGCCATATTCACACGGCAGATGGGTTCTGTCCTGGCTCCCTTGGCAAAGGAAGGCTGGGTCAGAAACTATCTGGATGATGTGCTGCTATGGGCATCTAGTTTTGATGAGCTCCTGACTCGTCTATCTACTCTTATCAGTCACTTTGCCAAGATGGGCCTGAAATTGAATCTCACTAAGTGCCAATTTGCGCACCCTGAGGTAAAATTTCTGGGCCACCTCATTTCTGAACAAGGGTGTAGACCAGATCCGGAGAACGTCGAAGCTGTGATCAACATGAAGTCCCCCTCGAACGTCAAGGAAATACGGCGATTTTTGGGTATGGCCGGTTTTTACAGGAAGTGCATTCCTCAATTTGCCAAATTTGCAGCTCCCTTAACTGAGTTAACCAAGAAGTATGCCCAGTTTGAATGGTCCTCGGAGTGTGAAGAGGCGTTCCAAAAGCTGAAGACCTTGTTAGTTAGTGCACCTGTTCTAGTGAAGGCGGACATGCACCGCAAGTTCCTTCTGCATACAGATGCTTCTGGTACTCATGTGGGCGCCGCGTTGATGCAACCTCAGTCAGACGGCACCTTGCGGCCCGTGGGGTATTTTAGTAAGAAGTTGAAGCCCGCTGAAACTCGCTACTCCACCACTGATCGTGAAGCTTTAGCCGTAGTATTAGCATGTAGACAGTTTCACCACTACTTGTGGGGAGTCCGTTTCAACCTCATGACGGATCATCAGCCATTGGTGTCAGCCTTTACGAAGAAGACTAAGTCGGCTCGCATGAGTCGGTGGAGTCTAGAGATGAGAGAGTATAGGTTTGACATCAGTTACAAGCCGGGTCCTAAGAATTATGTTGCCGACCAGTTAAGTCGACCTGTGAGAGCAGTGAGGTGGGAACAGGATCAGAAATGGTTAGGTAAGACCAGCGCCGAGATGAGGGAGTTGCAGTGTCAGGAGGCCCGATGGAAGGATCTCATAGTTTTCCTCGAAGGTGGGGCCTTACCTAAGCATCGCTATCCTCGAGCCACGCTCGATCAGTTTGTAGTGGACCAAGGAGTTCTTTATTTTGTAGTGGCTAAGTCGGACGGAAGTCTGCATTACCTTCTAGTTGTGCCGAGTGAGCTGAAGAAAGCTGCGTTGAATCTGGCACATGACCAAGAGTCTGGTCATCTGGGTAGATTTAAGAGTATCATGAAGGCCGAGTCGCTGTTTTACTGGCCTAATTTACGTAGTGATGTAAGTACTTATGTTAGGGAGTGTTCGGTCTGTCAGCAGTATAAGGGCACCCAAGGACTCCAGCAGCGCTGGCAGGAATTGCCACCCGTTAAGCAACCTTTGGAGAGAGTCAGTGTTGATCTTACGGATATGACGGCAGGAGCCCAGGGGTATCGTTACATTCTGACAGTAACCGATCACTACAGTAGATTTGTAAGGTTCTATAAGTTAAGGTCTAAGGTCTCGGCGGAGGTCTGTGGGAAGTTCCGAGAGTACTTATGCGATTTCGGGTCGCCTCAGACCCTCCTCTCTGATAATGGTGGAGAGTTTACCTCGCAACAGTTCCGAGATTTATGCACTTCATTTAATATTAAGTTGGGATATGTGACTCCTTATCACCCGCGTGGGAACAGTGTGACCGAACGGATGCATCGGACATTAAAGACGGTCTTAGCAACCTTGTGTAAAGGGCACCCCTTAAGGTGGCCCCAGTATGTAGGCGAGTGTCAGCGCGTTTTGAACTGTGCAGTGCATGTGACGCTAGGGGAACAACCTCATTTTGCGTTCTTTGGTCGTTACGCTCCCAGACAATTAGGTGCAGCGTTACCATCAATAGAAAATGAGGAACGCCAAGAGGCTATGTCCGTCGCGAAAGAGGTCCTGGAACAGACCTCACTGACCATGGCCAGGAAGTTTAGAGACGTGGCTAATCGGAACCGCCGGAATGAAAAGGTCAATGTGGACGACATGGTATGGATCAGGAACGAGAATCCACTACCCGGGACTAGCCAAAAGTTGAACGCAAAGTGGGTGGGTCCCTTTAGAGTTACGGAAGTAGTCCGAGACGGGGCTGCGTATAAGCTAGTAAATCCCTATACGGGTGTGTTTATGAAAAGGGCCGCTGAGAAAGTGAAACCGTTCGTGGGTGAGGAGTATTGGCAGGTAGAGCAAGTTGAAATGCCGGTTGAGGAAGACTATCAACCTGAGATTTTAGCACCCAGAGCCCGTCAGCCGGCCCGGCGTTATATAGAATCTTGTTAGAGTGTACAGTAGAGTCCCTGTTGTGGTCGTCTTGTTGTGTACTCCCCTGTGGCCCCCGCATGGTTAATTAATCTTTCCGGTCAAACCCCCGTGCAGCGAAACTTTAAGAGACGTAGGTGCCTAGGTTATGTAGAACGTCATACAGGTGATTGGGACTAGGGTGGTGGCGTTCCCATCAGGACGTGCTGTTGGCTCTGAGTACCTTTATGGTTGACTGGGGTTATACTCCTTTCGTCCCGAGGCTCAGCCAGCGCACAGAGTGTGAAGGGACTCCCACGATACGGGCGTCCACGCTGCTCTCTAGTCTGGTCTCCTGGGGTTTTCCAAGCAATAAAGGGGTGGAGAGAGGCTGTCTCTACGGGGACAAGATAGTGCCTGGTTGGCACTCTCCTGAAAAGGAGGGACACTTTATAGAGTGGTATAGTGATTTGTTGATGAAGGAAGGGACGCCCCACAGGCAGAGTACAGTACAGTAATGTGTCAGATTCTAAGACGTTGGGTATAGACTGCGAGCTCTGGGCATGGTAAGATGCCAGGCGGATCAGAAATTCTGCTGTAATAAGTTAAGGCTGGATTAATTGGTAACTGTATAATGTTTATGTTGATGAAAGAGTGAATGAGGTAAAAAGTCTTCAAAGAAAAGGTAGAGCTGTGTAACGGGAAGAAATTGTACTTTCCCTTTTGGTATATGTTGTAAGGTTTGACTTAACTGTAAGACTTTTTCCCCTTCATTCACTCTTCCCTATATTTAAGGGAAATGTATCGTTTAAGAAGGGTTAAGTAACCCTTGTCTATGTAAAGAGGGAATTAGCCTAGATCAGGAGGAGAACTAATATTCTCAAATCTATCTAAAATACTTTCAAGCCTAATTTTCCTTTCACCTCTTTTGGTATCCCATGTAAAAATCCTTCCTTTTCGAATTTAGAGTAATGCCCCCTTGTGTAAAAAGACCGCCAATTCCTACCCAAGCGACGCCACCCTTTGTGGTCACCCTCGGCCCCTCACTGTCGTGACCCCAGGCCTACGAGAGAGACACCTACCTAACCCCCAGTCTCTGTCATCATTCCCCGCTTCTTCTCCGGACTTAGGCTTCCTTTCCCTCCATTCAGAGGGAACCAGTTTGGGACGGAGTCGATGTGATGCTGAATTGCTGATGGCGGAGAATCGGAGATTCACCCCTCCCATTGGCTGAGTGCAGGATGCTGAACTCGTGTACTGTACGAGGGTTCAAGGACGCAACAGGAAGACGTATGATTACCCGCCTATACCCCAGGGATACGGTAGGAGCCGAAGAGACATAAAGGCAAGCCTGGCAGGATTACCGGTACTGAGCGGAATGGGATGTATAATACTGACAGGAATATTCGAGTCCTACTCCTAGGTTAAGAGACTGTCCCAGTACGGTAATGGATTGGTCCCAGGTTAAGGGTATAGAGATAATTAGATATGGTACCAATATTAAGAGTTGTAAACGGTAAAATGTTCCTTATACAGTACTGTATTAATATCAAGCTTAAGATTACTGCAATATGTTTGTATCTATCCTCCCGTACCTATTTGGATCTAAATGTGTTGTCAGGATGGTAAATCGGAGCCGTCAGTATTAAAGTGGTCTAAGAGTAGTACCGGTAGCCTAACCGAATTAAAGTCTTGTCAGCCAACATTGAAGGTGAAGTTCTTGATTGGTCTTTGCTAGCCTCCGATTTATCCTACTGTCCTAATGTACCTGAATAATGAGCATGAGTCACGATTGCATAAAGAATAAGAAAACCATGGGGACGGCCAGTTCACCTGAAGGTGGGCGATCAAATAATTCGAATGAATTACCGTTCCCAAAAACATCCTTATGTGATATCTAGAAAGTAGAGAATATGCTAGGTCTCAGTGGGGTTTTTGTGGTTCTTTGGTCTTATCATCGTGTCGGAGTTGCAGCCTTTCCCCTTCCTCGAAGGATGTTGGATGTGGGTCAACCAAACAGGGTTGTCCTCTCGTTAATTAGAATGCAATAACGGGTTTGTCGTCATCTCTTCCTTTCTATCCTTGAGTACCGGTACCTATTTTCCACCTTCGCAGCTTAATCTATATTCTTCTTCTTCTGTCTCTCCCTCCCTCTCTCTCTGTTGGCAGCAGAAGAAGGGAAGTGAGGAAGAAAGAGAGATCTCCAACCTTCAACTTACCCCCCCCCCCGTTACACATCATCAATGTCCCCTATCAGTATAAGGAAGAGCAGAGGTTCTAATACTGATTCCTAGGGTACTCCACTAATGACGTGGGACTTATCAGATGTGTGGCCATGAACAGCGGCAGTCTGTGTTCTTGCGGAGAGGAAGCTGTGCAACCACATAACTCCTATTTTGCCTTGGATGCCGAGTCTCTTAATCTTGTGAAGGAGGATGCCGTGATCCACCTTGTCAAATACTTTAGCAAAGTCTAGAAACACGACATCTGTATTTTCTTCCTCTGCAAGCCTGTGGAGTAGCCAGTCATGATGTGCCAGGAGCTTCGAAAGACACGACCTGCCTTTCCGGAAGCCATGCTGGCTGGAGTTCATAAGGCCATTTTTCTCCAAGAAGTTGACAAGCTTGTTCCTCAGGACTTTTTCAAATATTTTGATGAGGTGGGATGTTAGAGCCACTGGTCGATAGTTCTTCGCCAGGCTCTTTTCACCACCCTTGTAGACTGGAGTAATGATGGCCTGTTTTAGTGAAGATGGAATTGTGCCTGTGTCCATTGAGTGTCTCCAAAGCTTGCAGATAGGAGGAATCAGGGCGTCACAACATTTGATCAGCAGTATGGCTGGTACTCCGTCAGGACCAGCAGCTGCATTCGTTCTCAGTTCTTTGATGCCTTCTGGTAGGTCTGCCTTAGTCAGTTCAATATCGCTTAGTTGAATCGGTTGTGGAGTGTCTTCCGTGAAAAAAGCTTTGGGGTCCTGGATTGCAGTTGCTGGCCTTAGTGTGCTGAAGACATTCTCGTATTGTGTTCGCAGGATCCGACATACATCTTTGGGGTCGTTTACAGCTTCACTTCTGTTCTTAATGGGCCCACTTGCTTCTTAATTTTTGAGAAGCGCCTGCAGTAACTAAATTTTTTGGGGGGTTCCGCTTAATGTTCAGTACTGCACGATATTCCTCTCTTTGCTTTTGATGCTTATGGGATGCTTTAAATTTAGTTTTTATGTTTGCAATCTTGGTAGATAGTGCAAGCTTCCTCTCTTTGTTGTGGGTGTTATTGAACTATTTGTTCAGTGATGATCTTTTCTGCATTAGGATTTTTTGGTCCCTCGGGATTTTGAGGTGCCGAGCGTTGGAAGGTTTTCTCCTTTGGGGAGTGTGATGCTGACACTCCTTTAGTAGGGTGCTGAGGATGGTGACAAGCATGGCATTTGGGAAATTGGGTCCTTGTCATGGAGGATCAGGTCCCAATTTGTCTTGGAGAGGGAAGTTTGGAGATTTACTCAGTCAATTGCTTCACTGAAAAAGTTCAGATTGGAGAATGGGTTTGTTGGCGGAGTTACAGTTTCAGCTTGAGCCCCAGCCTTCCTGTGTATAGTTACAAGGCTGTGGTCAGAGTATATTGTCTTCTCCACTGAGTAGTCCGCAACTATATCCTGGTTGTTAGTGAAGAGGAGGTCGAGTGTGTTATTGACTCTGGTAGGCAGCTTAGTTATCAGTTGTGTGAGGACAATTTTGTCAGAGTTTAAGGAGAAGCATGGCGTGTGCTTGCTCCTCTCTGGTACCTCCTGAGACCTTTCCTTCTGGGAATTTCCTATCATCCATTGGCCATTAGGAAAGGTCTCAGGAGGTACCAGAGAGGAGCAAGCACAAGCCATGCTTCTCCTTAAATTCTCTGACAAACTTTCCGAAAGTTAAAGTCTCCGCAGATGATATGATGCCTGGTGTGGGGGTTGGCAGATCGTCGATTAGCTTGTCGATTCTGCTGTGTGCATTATTGTAATTTTCAAGGGTGCATGATGGGGGGCGATAACAATTGAGAATAATTAAGTTGAGTGGCTTAATGTGGAGAACCAGCACTTCTACTTGACTATCAGAGTAGGCTAGTAGTATTGGTTTTGTATCTGAGGCTAGGTAATTTCTTACATAAGAAGAACATAAGATCACAGGGATCTGCATAAGCCATGCGGCCCACACGAGGCAGCTCCCATTCACACTCACTCCATGTCATCCATATGGGAATCCAACTTACACTTAAAGCTTTCAACTGTTTCTGAGCTAATCACTGCTCTGGGCAGTCCATTCCACATGTTAACAACTCTATTCCCAAACCAGGAGGAACCTTATCTTGAAAGGGCCAAGCTGAATAGCTGATGCTATACTAAAGTCCTTCTTTAATATAGCAGCCCCTCAAGCCCCTTCAAGATAAGGTTCATTAATTATTTTATGTTTTCTTGCTATTATTAGACGATTTCATTCACATTAGGAAAGGTATATGAAACGCATAAGACCTAATATGTGATGACTCCACCATGGCTCCTATTTTCACGATCTGCTCTGTAGGAAGTGTAATTTGTCACTAATATTTCTGCATCACTCACCTCACTTTTGAGATGAGTCTCTGTCAGGGCAATGAACATTAGGTAATTTTCTTTGGCAAGCTCAGCAATGAGAGGGATCTTGCTTTATAAAGACGAGATATTACAGATATTTGTATAGGCAAATGTGTTGTTAATTATGAAAAATTTGCAATAATAGGGCACACAGATAAAGTAGCTCAATATATTTCGATCAAATATCGACACATAATCTATTGTTAAGGAATTCAATTTACCGTTAGCTGAAGCAGAAGTTTTAAATTTCCCGCTCTCCTTGAAACTCTGCAAATCTAGTTTTAGTTCTATAGACGTATTTAAAAGTAATATATGGATATATTGTATTTATATTAGGAGCGAAAGTGCATAATAAAAATAATGTATATACAAGCTAAGCCAACAATTTTATACACAAGTCTCCTTGGCCTCGCCACCAAACGATGCGGAGTGGCACAATCGAGAAGCAAGCGTCGTCTCTAAGCATTTCGTTAACCGTTCCCTCCAACCTTCGAAGATGAGCTACGGACGCGGCCCGCCCGATATAAAGGGCATGACTTCCCTGAAGGTGGACAATTTGACGTACAGGACGACGCCGGAGGACCTGAGGCGGTATTTTGAGAAGTATGGAGAGGTGGGAGACATCTACATCCCCAGAGACAGGTTTTCCCGGGAGAGCCGAGGATTCGCTTTTGTTAGGTTTGTATTTTTTTTTACTTATTTTCTATCTATATCATCTGTAATTTGGTGGAACTGTTCATGTTAGGACATTTACGCATGCCTTTAACGCCTAGGTTTGAATAGGTAGCGTTATATAAGTGTTGGCATTAGCCATGTGTTGCGCAGTTACGGAGGTGGCGAAACATTTTGCCACCGTTCCCATTCCGCCATGATCAGACCATCATTACTGCGATATCCATAGTCCTAGCATATTTAGATAACCTAACCGGTCATTACCATTTCGTATACCAATGAAGGGTTTAGGTTGGCATTGGATGCATGGGAACGCACTCAAATAAACGGTAACATTTTCAATTTAGGCCTACACATGCGCGAGTTTTCCAAACGATATTCGGCTAGCCTACTGGGAACCCCCCCCCCCCCCCCCCCGCGCCGCTAAGTCCCATTACTCTCAGATCTCCACCGGACGTCCTCACTGTTTACAAACTTCTTCATTATGGAGTAGGCCTATATTTGATATTTACCCCCTGCTGGCAAACATAGATGATGATTTTAATGAGTCATTGGGGGTGGGGGGGTGGGGGCATGAAATGCTTAGGCCTAGGCCTATTTCTCAAAATCTGGAGGGAAAAAACATGAATAGCCGGTTATACTGATGTTTTGGACCGACAGTTAGCCCATCGATCTGTTTAGGCCTAATAGGTCTGGTAGAGCATATACATCATTGCTATATATGGCATTAACCCACCGGCCCCGGCTATATATTATATATATATTCCTCGAAATCCGGGTGTTTTGGCCGAAAAACGTCTAGGCTAGGCTACCGTATATTCGTTAATCAGACTGCTTCCCGCATTCCCGCGCATCCCCAAGCGTAGCTGTGTTATTTACCTGTAAAATGGCCTTAAGTAGAGCTCTCTAAGTCAACTGGGTGAGCTGTGATGATGATTTCATTGGAGATAACTTTATGGCCAAACCAGCCACTTTACACCACTTTTCGATACTGAACAACAACATACAGGCACACACGAACAAGCGACGCTCTCCTTCTTGTGGCCGGAGATGCGGAGCGTCGGTCCAGCCGGCTGTTGTTTACATGCGTCGGACCGACGCCTCGCACACGAAGCTCACAGGCTTTCAAGCAATGGTACAATGTAGTACCACCCGGGTTCCTGGGGCCAAAAAAAAATGGTACACGTGTGTACCAACCGGGTTTGAAGGGTTAAGAGTGGAAATGTATTACACGGGAGAAACTAAAATACATGTATAGGCCTAGGCTACTGTAAAACAAGAAGTTTTTCAGCCAGTACCCAACCAGCGGGGGTGTGGGGGCGGCAGCCCTCGCCCATATACTAGAACATAAGAACATAATGTTCTTATGTTCTTATGTTCTTATAAGAAAATGGGAGTCTGCAGAAAGCCGATTGGCCTAAGCAAGGCAGATCCCTGTCCCACACAACTCCAATTACAAAGCCCAATTATAGGCTCAACACTCTAATACCCTGAGGATCATCTTACCAAAACGGTTAGAGATTAACACAGGATTACGGGGGTCTGCAGAGCGCTGATTGGCCCAACCCTGCTGATCCCCCTTCACACCCAACCCTTCTCGTCCATATGCTTATCCAATTTTATCTTAAAGCTCCCTATCGTTTTTAATCCCACTATAGCACTTGGTAGTCCATTCCACCCATCTACAACTGTTACCAAACCAATATTTGCCTATATCTTTTCTGAAACTAAATTTATCTAATTTGAAACCATTGGTACGAGTTCTTTCGCTATCACTGAGCTTTAGTACATTTGTCATGTCCCCTTTGTTAATCCCACTAACCCACTTGAACACCTCTATCATATCCCCTCTAACTCTGCATCTCTCTAACGAATGTAAGCCTAATTTCTTCAACCTTTCTTTATACGGAAGATTTCTAATATTATGGATCATTTTTGTCATTCTACGTTGTACTCTCTCCAATGAATCTATGTTCATTCTGTAATAAGGACACCAAAATTGAACAGCATAATCCATATGGGGTCTCACTAATGACAAGTAAAGTTTTAAGATAACATCAGCAGTTCTGTTACTCACACTCCTTGAGATGAACCCGAGAATCCTGTTTGCCTTGTTTCGAACGCTTATACACTGTTGTCTAGGCTTCAAATCATTGCTAACAAACACACCTAGATCTTTCTCACAATTAGAGTTTTCTAATTCCACTTTAGCTAGTTTATATTTAACATTTGTATGCATCTTCCCTATCTTTAATACCTTGCATTTGTCAATGTTAAACTTCATCTGCCAATTTACTGACCATTCGTGTAAGGTATCTAGATCCCTTTGGAGGCACTATATCTCTATCTGAATCAATTGTTCTCCCCATTTTGGTATCGTCTGCAAATTTACTTATCCTACTAGTTATACCTAAATCAAGGTCATTTATGTATATAACAAACAACAGAGGACCTAATACAGATCCCTGGGGGACACCACTTTTGACTGCTCCCCATTCCGACTTCGTACCATTTATAAGAACATAAGAAAATGGGAGTCTGCAGAAAGCCGATTGGCCTAAGCAAGGCAGATCCCTGTCCCACACAACCCCAATTACAAAGCCCAATTATAGGCTCAACACTCTAATACCCTGAGGATCATCTTACCAAAACGGTTAGAGATTAACGCAGGATTACGGGGGTCTGCAGAGCGCTGATTGGCCCAACCCTGCTGATCCCCCTTCACACCCAACCCTTCTCGTCCATATGCTTATCCAATTTTATCTTAAAGCTCCCTATCGTTTTTAATCCCACTATAGCACTTGGTAGTCCATTCCACCCATCTACTACTCTGTTACCAAACCAATATTTGCCTATATCTTTTCTGAAACAAAATTTATCTAATTTGAAACCATTGGTACGAGTTCTTTCGCTATCACTGAGCTTTAGTACATTTGTCATGTCCCCTTTGTTAATCCCACTAACCCACTTGAACACCTCTATCATATCCCCTCTAACTCTGCGTCTCTCTAACGAATGTAAGCCTAATTTCTTCAAACTTTCTTTATACGGAAGATTTCTAATATTATGGATCATTTTTGTCATTCTACGTTGTACTCTCTCCAATGAATCTATGTCCATTCTGTAATAAGGACACCAAAATTGAACAGCATAATCCATATGGGGTCTCACTAATGACAAGTAAAGTTTTAAGATAACATCAGCAGTTCTGTTACTCACACTCCTTGAGATGAACCCGAGAATCCTGTTTGCCTTGTTTCGAACGCTTATACACTGTTGTCTAGGCTTCAAATCATTGCTAACAAACACACCTAGATCTTTCTCACAATTCGAGTTTTCTAATTCCACATTAGCTAGTTTATATTTAACATTTGTATGCATCTTCCCTATCTTTAATACCTTGCATTTGTCAATGTTAAACTTCATCTGCCAATTTACTGACCATTCGTGTAAGGTATCTAGATCCCTTTGGAGGCACTCTATATCTCTATCTGAATCAATTGTTCTCCCCATTTTGGTATCGTCTGCAAATTTACTTATCCTACTAGTTATACCTAAATCAAGGTCATTTATGTATATAACAAACAACAGAGGACCTAATACAGATCCCTGGGGGACACCACTTTTGACTGCTCCCCATTCTGACTTCGTACCATTTATGCTGACTCTCTGCTTCCTACCAATTAGCCATGACCTAATCCATCCCAACAACGCCCCACCTATTCCATGCGCCTCAACCTTTCTCATCAATCTCTCATGGGGGACTCTGTCGAAAGCTTTACTGAAATCTAAATATATTATATCATATGACTTGTCATTATCTACTGCTTCATATACCTCTGAGAAAAAACTAAGCAAATTAGTAAGGCAAGAACGTCCCTGAGTGAATCCATGCTGAGAAGAATTTATTAAATTAAATGTATCTAAGTGGTTTCTAATTTTACTAGCAATAATTGACTAGTAGCTTTCCTATGATTGATGTAAGACTAATGGGACGGTAATTGGATGCTATTGATTTGTCACCTTTTTTGAAGATCGGAACTAAGTTTCCAAGCTTCCAAGCTTCTGGAACTATACCCGTCTCCAATGACTTGTTAAATAAAAATGTTAATGGGTAACTTAACTCATCCCTACATTCTTTTAATACTCTAGCATATACCTCATCAGGACCAGGCGATTTATGAGGTTTCAGTCTGTCAATTTCCTTAAGCACATCATTTCTACTTATAGTAACCGTACTTAACCTATTTTCTATACTATCGCTATATACCTTACGGACTTCTGGAAACTGTGCCAAATTTTCATTAGTGAAAACGGAAAGAAATTGACTATTTAATGTACTGCACATTTCTAAATCATTTTCTGTCATTTCTCCTATCGAAGTTTTAAGCGGACCAATTACATCTCTAACCTTGGATTTATATAGTTGGTAAAAAGCTTTAGGATTATTTTTTGAGTCATTGGCAACCTTAATTTCATAATTTCTCTTTTCTTTCCTAATATCCTTTTTTACCTGTCTTGATAGATTCTGATAGTAAGCAAGTAGGTGAATTTCGCCTTTTCTAATTTTTCTATATATTCCTCTCTTTTGTCCTAGAAGATCTAATAGTCTATTATTCATCCATTTGGGTTGGTTCTGTCTTGATCTAAATTTTCTTTTGGGGATGTATTTATTTTGTGCATTGAATACTGACTTGATAAAATTATCGTATGTATCTACCAAGGTTGACGTCTCTTCCTGACTTAAGATGACAGGTGCCTGAGAAGGGGTACACTCATTTGGACACCTGGATCGACTTAATTTTTTGACCATAGGGTCCGCTGATAGGGCTCTTCTTAACCCACCATAATTGGCTTTTCTAAAGTCAGGTATTAATGTTGTATTCTCTCTGGTATTACCTTTCCATTGTATATTAAAATACACAGAATTGTGGTCACTATTTCCTAGGTGGTCCCCTATCTCTACATTATTTACCATATGTTCATTGTTACTGAAAACTAAATCGAGAATATTATTACCTCTAGTCGGCGTATCTATGAATTGAAATAAAAAACTATCTTGTACTACCTCTATAAACTCCTCGGAATCAGTCTCCTATTTGATGCTGCCAATCTATATTCGGAAAATTAAAATCCCCCATAATGCACACATTGCTAAACCTTGATGCCATTTTAATTTCCTCCCATAATGACGTTCCGTCATTTCTACTCATATTTGGCGGTCTATACATAACTCCAATAACTATGGTCTCACTACCTTCGTTAACCTCTACCCAAACACTTTCATTATCGTTATTTAGTCTAATACCTGATTTAATACAGCTTTTTAATGTACTCCTGACAAACACTGCTATACCGCCACCCCTCTTACTTGTTCGGTCATATTTAAACAAACTATATCCTGGTATATCAAATTCTGCTAAAAAATGCCTGGTTTCTGTATTAATCCACGTTTCAGTTAGCGCTATTATGTCTATATTTTCTTTGCTAACAAGGGCTCTAAGTTCGTTCATTTTGTTACATAGACTCCTACAGTTTGTGTAATATACTCTCAATTTACTTCTTTTCTTTATACCTAATTTACCTTTGTTTTTAGCGACATTTCCATCTTCCGTTGCACCATCACTACTATCATTTGCATTATAGTCATCATTTTTAGCATGAGACTGAATATCCTTATCGCTTTCGCCTGACGCTAAAATTGTTCCATTTAACCTCTCATTTACACTCTCAATATTTCTGTTCAAAACCCCACAACCACCCTATCTAAAGAACTAGCTAATGTAGAAACCCCTAACCGTGAAAGATGAACCCCATCCCTTGCGTACATCCCATCTCTCCCATAGAAACTATCCCAGTTATCAATGAATGGTATTGCTTTTTCTTTGCAATATTTCTCCAAACGGCAATTGACACCAATAGCCCTGGATGTCCATTCCTTGGGAACTCCTCTTCTGGGTAGGATACAATGTACTGTACTACAGGGATCCCTCCCTTCATCCTAACTTTATCTAACACATCCCGATACTGCTGCAGCAGTTCCTCACTTCTACCCTTACCAACATCGTTACTCCCGGCACTGAGACAGATAATGGGGTTATCTCCACTATCTTCCAAGATGTGGTCCATCTTCTCTAAAACCCTCCCAACTCCATGGCCAGGCAGACACACAACCTTCCTAAGTTTAGTGCGGGTAGCCCTAACTAAATGTCTTACCATGGAGTCGCCCACAATCGACACAGACTTACCTTCTCGGGACACAGACTTACCTTTCCCTCGGGAGGATCCAGCAGCTGCAGTTGGAGAACCCCCGGTGGTGGTGGTGGTGGTGGTGGGGGTAGCAGTGGTGGTAGGTAGCACAGCGTCAGAGGTTGGAGCTGAGTCGGCGGCAGGCACTTCGGTTATCCCTCCCTTATCCTGACTATCTTTTCCCTCACATTCGTCTCGCAAAGGAGAGAATGTATTTGTCACACTCATACCTATTCTACTATCCTGCTTCTTGAGTGTGACTTTCCCACCCGTATTTTTAACAACCTGCCATGAATACAATTTTTCATCAACTTCCTCCCTTTTCCCCTTACTTGACTTTATTTCCTCTTGGCTAAGCTTGAAAGCTAGATTTTCGTCTTTAATCAAATCCACTTCCCTCTGAAGTTTAACATTAACCTCCCTTAGAGCCAAGACCTCTTCCTTCACCACAACCATCTCCTCTCTTACCTGGAGAATAAGATGATGCAGATCAGTTAGAGACTCGCACTCCATACCTGCCATGATCCCAATAAGCTTAGCGAGGAGCAAGAAACTAAGTACAGAAAAACAAAAACAAGTAAACTAACAGCTAAAAACTGAGCTATAACACTTTTATATAACACAAGTGCACTGCCCCCAAACACAGGTAGGTGTAATGGTCACTAAAGGTCACTGGTAAGTGGTCCGGGCAGGAGCTCAGATTAACACAACCTTCTCCTTCACTGACTGCCCCACCTATTCCATGCGCCTCAACCTTTCTCATCAATCTCTCATGGGGGACTCTGTCGAAAGCTTTACTGAAATCTAAATATATTATATCATATGACTTGTCATTATCTACTGCTTCATATACCTCTGAGAAAAAACTAAGCAAATTAGTAAGGCAAGAACGTCCCTGAGTGAATCCATGCTGAGAAGAATTTATTAAATTAAATGTATCTAAGTAGTTTCTAATTTTACTAGCAATAATTGACTAGTAGCTTTCCTATGATTGATGTAAGACTAATGGGACGGTAATTGGATGCTATTGATTTGTCACCTTTTTTGAAGATCGGAACTACGTTTGCAAGCTTCCAAGCTTCTGGAACTATACCTGTCTCCAATGACTTGTTAAATAAAAATGTTAATGGGTAACTTAACTCATCCCTACATTCTTTTAATACTCTAGCATATACCTCATCAGGACCAGGCGATTTATGAGGTTTCAGTCTGTCAATTTCCTTAACCCTCCAGCCCCGGGGGCTATAGCTCGCGACTGTGCTGCGGTACCGGGTGTTTTGACGATCTTTGGCCTATGTTAACTACTCTGTAAGTCAATGAATATGGCATGTAATGTTGTGAATAAAAAAGAATAATGTTCCACAAACCTTCCTCTGTCGAATGGCGTTGAGTAGAGGTCTCTAGCCCCTCTGGTTGCATAATGGTGAGCGCGGGAAGACGAGTGCTTTTTTTATGCGGCAAATTCTTCCCGCGTTCGAACGCGTCGCCCCGGCCATGGCTACGACGCACCTAGCCGCTCGCCGCGCCAAAGTATTTATCTCCCTTAGACGATTTTAGTGTTTGATATTGAGAATGTGATGTTTATTTGATATTTTCTAGTTATTTTGAGGCCAATTATATAAAATATGTTTATTAGGGTATCACTGTCACTGATATTGCTAATTTTCACTCGATACCGTACATTTTATTAGTAATTGAGGTAGGTTATTGTTGTATTAGGCACTGATTATTCGTTATCACAGGTGTTTATTATACTTTGGCCATCAAATATTAGGTCTTGTGTCACTTTCACTTTGACAAATATGCTTTAGAGAGTGTCACTGTCACTGATAATGCTCATTTTCACTCTATACCGTACATTTTATTAGTAATTGAGGTAGGTTATTGTTGTATTAGGCACTGATTATTCGTTATCACAGGTATTTATTATACTTTAGCCATCAAATATTAGGTCGTTGTCACTTTCACTTTGACAAATATGCTTTAGAGAGTGTCACTGTCACTGATAATGCTCATTTTCACTCGATACCGTACATTTTATTAGTAATTGAGGTAGGTTATTGTTGTATTAGGCACTGATTTTTTGTTATCACGTATTTATTATACTTTGGCCATCAAATATTAGGTCTTGTGTCACTTTCACTTAGTTATGATTTGTAAACGTTTTATATACAATTGTGTCTTTTTTCACTGATTTATATATTTCTATAGGTTCTAATCATATGAATGTCACTTGGTATATACATATGTGTCACTTTCACATATTATTATGGTGGAATTGTATTTGTATCAATTTTCTCATAATACATGACTTTTGTATTACAATAAATTGGTTTTCTTCCACTTTTTGCCTATATATAATTATAGTGTACATATTGTCATTTTATTTGGCAATTTCAGTATGATTATTAGAACTCCAGCTTGGAGTGGTAATCAAAGAAGCACTCTACAGCACAGAGTGCCACCTTGCACGTCACACACTCCAGGGTTGACTTTTTACCTGGGTTCGGCCTCGCCCTGCTGTTGTAGCAGACATGGCACCGCTTCTGCTGTGTTCTTCCTGATTCATTCTGAGGCAGGGAACCAAGCCTGTGCCTAACCAAGTATTGAGCAGCCTGCAAGCGGTCGATAACGGCGGGCCCAGGATGTGCCACTGCCCTCTGTGACGTACCATACTTCTCCAGGAGCTCCGTCAACACCTGCTTTTGGAACCTCCGCAGGCTATTGAACTTCATGGGTGTGTTCACATTCCGAAGCTTGTATATATTGTATGCATTCAGAACTGACATGTCCACCATATGCAGAAAGAACTTTTTGTACCATCTGCACGAGGTACGCAGGCAGTCAATGAAGCCTATCTGCATGTCGGACTTGTCCACCAGCCTCATGTTGATGTTGTAGTCCAGGACAGCATCGGGCTTGGTCACCCTGGCCTGGGTGCGGCGATCCACCTTGCCAGTCTCCACCATTTCCCCCTTGTGGATGGTGGTCAGGAGGTTGACCTTCCGCTGGTCGTGCCAGTGGATAGCCAGAATGGGCCCCGACTTCTTCTTGAAGACATCACCTTTTTTGGTCTTTGGAGGGAAAGGTGGCATGCCCTTCCTTTTCCCTCGTACTGTGCCTACAGTCCCCGTCTTGCGCTCATGCAGGTACTGTGAGAGAGTGGGGGACGTGTAATAATTGTCCGTGTAGAGGACGTGATTCTTATGGAAGTAGCGGTCCATCATGGCTTGCACCACTGCTCCGCCAAAACCAATGAGGGGGTCCACAAGCAAGTCCCCTTCCTTCCCACTGTAGACCAGGAAGTCCAGGACATAGCCAGTTTGGCAGTCGCACAGCACAAAGAATTTTATGCCAAAGCGATGTCTTTTTGAGGGGATGTACTGCCGGAAGCTGAGTTTTCCCCGGAACAGCACAAGAGACTCGTCAATGACGACCTTGCGGAAGGGCTTGAAGTAGGAGGTGAAGCGTTCTCGCATAATCTCCTACAACGTCCTAATCTTCCACAGCTTGTCTGGGAGGTGGACGTCAAGGTTGGTGACAATATGGAGCGCTGCGAGGATATCAAGGTACCGGTCGCGAGCCATATATTTCCCGAAGGCAGGGGTGGAAATCAGATCATTGGTGATCCAATAGTCAGGCAACCTATGCTTCTTGACATGAGGCATTAGCATGGTGAGTGCCAGGAACACCATGAATTCTTTATGAGTCACTGGGGTCCACTTCCTCATGTGGCCCTTGGTCACCTTGCCCAAAAAGTGGACCTGGTATTGGTGCTGCTTATTTGTCTCTTTGACAACATAGCCTACCACCACCTCATCAAAGAAGGCCTCAAATAGTTCGTGTGGTGGAGCATTGGGGCCTGCAGGAAAATTGGGGGTAATGCCTGAACCCTCCAGTACCTCATCAAAAGCTGGCACATCAGGGTTGTATCCATCCCCATCAACTACGTCTTGCCACTGAAAAACGTAGAATGGGTCTTGTCTACGCTTACGAGGAGCTCCAGCTGGTGGCCCAGCACGCCCAGGGCCAACTCGGGAGGCGCGGCGGGCAGCACGACGGGCAGCACGACGCCGGGCCAAGCGGATGGGTCGAGGGTCGTCCATGTCCATATAGTCATCGTCAGAGTGGTCATCTTGCCCTGACGGTGGACCTATGTAATCATGGCCAGAGTCTTCAGAGAGGTGCCCTTCATCATCAGTGGCCCCCACATAATCTGGCGGGGAACCAGTGATGCGTGGGCGGCGTGCGGGTGGGCGAGGTGGGGAAGGAGTGGCAGGTGAGGCTGTGTCCCCCCGAGGTCCCGGGCTCCTTGGCCTGCGACGAGTGACAGAAAGCAATGATTCACTGTCACTAGGCCCAGGTATTGGTGATGCGAGCTCAAAAGACTTCTTCAGGAAGACATGTTGAAGGCGGGAGAGGTGGGGAAAGTTGCGGGGACGTATGGCTGGGGCCGGCCGGGGTGGACGCCGCGGGAGCCTCGAACAAAACTCTTACTTTTCTTAATTTTCTTCGTATATTTTCTACCTTTCCCCTTTTCGGCAACAGTATGTCTCCTGTCGGGGGACCTAGGAGGCAAATAGGCCGAAAGTGGGGGGTCCTCAACCCTTGGCAATGGTGGGGGTGGTGGGGAAGAATGCGGGGCATCCGGGGCATCTTGGGTGGCGTGGGTAGATAAGGGAGACAATGGCGGACGAGAAGGGTCACCACGGTGACCCTCACTCACAGCCTCATCCTCACCAAGTATTTTTGCTTGTTCCCTAGCTGCCGCGGCCGCCTTCTGAAGTATTTTTTGCTTATACAAATGTAGCTTGAAAGGCGATTTACCTGGGGAAGGGCTTGGAGTCGTGTCACTTATGCGAAATTTGGTGAGTGACCTTGAACTCTCCCACTCACTTACTCTCTCAAGTTCACTGTCTTTAGGTAAACCAGCTTCCTCAATAACTGGTACATCACTCTCATCACTGTCAGTTTCTCTCGCAAATCCCAGGAATTGCTCTTCTTTCTCACTCTGATGGCCATAATCACTCGACTTATAATTACTGGAGTCGTCACTGACTTCATCATCAACATTATGCTTGGCATCAGCTCGCTCATAAAGTCTCAAAGTCGTCTCAATACCTCCGGGAGATAACACATTTAGGCGATGCCGTCGGGGTAAGGCGCGACGAACAAGCAAAGGCATCGTAGGAAGCACGGTATCGGACACAGCGGAATCACTATTTGGCGTACTGTCCATGATGGCGTCGGGGTAGATACTGTTGTTGTGGCGTCGTGTGGGGTCACTTACCAGTGACCTTTAGTGACCATTACACCTACCTGTGTTTGGGGGCAGTGCACTCGTGTTATATAAAAGTGTTATAGCTCAGTTTTTAGCTGTTAGTTTACTTGTTTTTGTTTTTCTGTACTTAGTTTCTTGCTCCTCGCTAAGCTTATTGGGATCATGGCAGGTATGGAGTGCGAGTCTCTAACTGATCTGCATCATCTTATTCTCCAGGTAAGAGAGGAGATGGTTGTGGTGAAGGAAGAGGTCTTGGCTCTAAGGGAGGTTAATGTTAAAATTCAGAGGGAAGTGGATTTGATTAAAGACGAAAATCTAGCTTTCAAGCTTAGCCAAGAGGAAATAAAGTCAAGTAAGGGGAAAAGGGAGGAAGTTGATGAAAATTTTTATTCATGGCAGGTTGTTAAAAATACGGGTGGGAAAGTCACACTCAAGAAGCAGGATAGTAGAATAGGTATGAGTGTGACAAATACATTCTTTCCTTTGCGAGACGAATGTGAGGGAAAAGATAGTCAGGATAAGGGAGGGATAACCGAAGTGCCTGCCGCTGACTCAGCTCCAACCTCTGACGCTGTGCTACCTACCACCACCCCCACCACCACCACCACCACCAGGGGTTCTCCAACTGCAGCTGCTGGATCCTCCCGAGGGAAAGGTAAGTCTGTGTCCCGAGAAGGTAAGTCTGTGTCGATTGTGGGCGACTCCATGGTAAGACATTTAGTTAGGGCTACCCGCACTAAACTTAGGAAGGTTGTGTGTCTGCCTGGCCATGGAGTTGGGAGGGTTTTAGAGAAGATGGACCACATCTTGGAAGATAGTGGAGATAACCCCATTATCTGTCTCAGTACCGGGAGTAACGATGTTGGTAAGGGTAGAAGTGAGGAACTGCTGCAGCAGTATCGGGATGTGTTAGATAAAGTTAGGATGAAGGGAGGGATCCCTGTAGTACATTGTATCCTACCCAGAAGAGGAGTTCCCAAGGAATGGACATCCAGGGCGATTGGTGTCAATTGCCGTTTGGAGAAATATTGCAAAGAAAAAGCAATACCATTCATTGATAACTGGGATAGTTTCTATGGGAGAGATGGGATGTACGCAAGGGATGGGGTTCATCTTTCACGGTTAGGGGTTTCTACATTAGCTAGTTCTTTAGATAGGGTGGTTGTGGGGTTTTGAACAGAAATATTGAGAGTGTAAATGAGAGGTTTAATGGAACAATTTTAGCGTCAGGCGAAAGCGATAAGGATATTCAGTCTCATGCTAAAAATGATGACTGTAATGCAAATGATAGTAGTGATGGTGCAACGGAAGATGGAAATGTCGTTAGAAATAAAGGTAAATTAGGTATAAAGAAAAGAAGTAAATTGAGAGTATATTACACAAACTGTAGGAGTCTATGTAACAAAATGAACGAACTTAGAGCCCTTGTTAGCAAAGAAAATATAGACATAATAGCGCTAACTGAAACGTGGATTAATACAGAAACCAGGCATTTTTTAGCAGAATTTGATATACCAGGATATAGTTTGTTTAAGACCGAACAAGTAAGAGGGGTGGCGGTATAGCAGTGTTTGTCAGGAGTACATTAAAAAGCTGTATTAAATCAGGTATTAGACTAAATAACGATAATGAAAGTGTTTGGGTAGAGGTTAACGAAGGTAGTGAGACCATAGTTATTGGAGTTATGTATAGACCGCCAAATATGAGTAGAAATGACGGAACGTCATTATGGGAGGAAATTAAAATTGCATCAAGGTTTAGCAATGTGTGCATTATGGGGGATTTTAATTTTCCGAATATAGATTGGCAGCATCAAATAGGAGACTATGATTCTGAGGAGTTTATAGAGGTAGTACAAGATAGTTTTTTATTTCAATTCATAGATACGCCGACTAGAGGTAATAATATTCTCGATTTAGTTTTCAGTAACAATGAACATATGGTAAATAATGTAGAGATAGGGGACCACCTAGGAAATAGTGACCACAATTCTGTGTATTTTAATATACAATGGAAAGGTAATACCAGAGAGAATACAACATTAATACCTGACTTTAGAAAAGCCAATTATGGTGGGTTAAGAAGAGCCCTATTAGCCGACCCTATGGTCAAAAAATTAAGTCGATCCAGGTGTCCAAATGAGTGTACCCCTTCTCAGGCACCTGTCATCTTAAGTCAGGAAGAGACGTCAACCTTGGTAGATACATACGATAATTTTATCAAGTCAGTATTCAATGCACAAAATAAATACATCCCCAAAAGAAAATTTAGATCAACACAGAACCAACCCAAATGGATGAATAATAGACTATTAGATCTTCTAGGACAAAAGAGAGGAATATATAGAAAGATTAGGAAAGGCGAAATTCACCTACTTGCTTACTATCAGAATCTATCAAGACAGGTAAAAAAGGATATTAGGAAAGAAAAAAGAAATTATGAAATCAAGGTTGCCAATGACTCAAAAAATAATCCTAAAGCTTTTTACCAACTATATAAATCCAAGGTTAGAGATGTAATTGGTCCCCTTAAAACTTCGATAGGAGAAATGACAGAAAATGATTTAGAAATGTGCAGTACATTAAATAGTCAATTTCTTTCCGTTTTCACTAATGAAAATTTGGCACAGTTTCCAGAAGTCCGTAAGGTATATAGCGATAGTATAGAAAATAGGTTAAGTACGGTTACTATAAGTAGAAATGATGTGCTTAAGGAAATTGACAGACTGAAACCTCATAAATCGCCTGGTCCTGATGAGGTATATGCTAGAGTATTAAAAGAATGTAGGGATGAGTTAAGTTACCCATTAACATTTTTATTTAACAAGTCATTGGAGACAGGTATAGTTCCAGAAGCTTGGAATCTTGCAAACGTAGTTCCGATCTTCAAAAAAGGTGACAAATCAATAGCATCCAATTACCGTCCCATTAGTCTTACATCAATCATAGGAAAGCTACTAGAGTCAATTATTGCTAGTAAAATTAGAAACCACTTAGATACATTTAATTTAATAAATTCTTCTCAGCATGGATTCACTCAGGGACGTTCTTGCCTTACTAATTTGCTTAGTTTTTTCTCAGAGGTATATGAAGCAGTAGATAATGACAAGTCATATGATATAATATATTTAGATTTCAGTAAAGCTTTCGACAGAGTCCCCCATGAGAGATTGATGAGAAAGGTTGAGGCGCATGGAATAGGTGGGGCGTTGTTGGGATGGATTAGGTCATGGCTAATTGGTAGGAAGCAGAGAGTCAGCATAAATGGTACGAAGTCAGAATGGGGAGCAGTCAAAAGTGGTGTCCCCCAGGGATCTGTATTAGGTCCTCTGTTGTTTGTTATATACATAAATGACCTAGATTTAGGTATAACTAGTAGGATAAGTAAATTTGCAGACGATACCAAAATGGGGAGAACAATTGATTCAGATAGAGATATAGAGTGCCTCCAAAGGGATCTAGATACCTTACACGAATGGTCAGTAAATTGGCAGATGAAGTTTAACATTGACAAATGCAAGGTATTAAAGATAGGGAAGATGCATACAAATGTTAAATATAAACTAGCTAATGTGGAATTAGAAAACTCGAATTGTGAGAAAGATCTAGGTGTGTTTGTTAGCAATGATTTGAAGCCTAGACAACAGTGTATAAGCGTTCGAAACAAGGCAAACAGGATTCTCGGGTTCATCTCTAGGAGTGTGAGTAACAGAACTGCTGATGTTATCTTAAAACTTTACTCGTCATTAGTGAGACCCCATATGGATTATGCTGTTCAATTTTGGTGTCCTTATTACAGAATGGACATAGATTCATTGGAGAGAGTACAACGTAGAATGACAAAAATGATCCATAATATTAGAAATCTTCCGTATAAAGAAAGGTTGAAGAAATTAGGCTTACATTCGTTAGAGAGACGCAGAGTTAGAGGGGATATGATAGAGGTGTTCAAGTGGGTTAGTGGGATTAACAAAGGGAACATGACAAATGTACTAAAGCTCAGTGATAGCGAAAGAACTCGTACCAATGGTTTCAAATTAGATAAATTTAGTTTCAGAAAAGATATAGGCAAATATTGGTTTGGTAACAGAGTTGTAGATGGGTGGAATGGACTACCAGGTGCTATAGTGGGATTAAAAACGATAGGGAGCTTTAAGATAAAATTGGATAAGCATATGGACGAGAAGGGTTGGGTGTGAAGGGGGATCAGCAGGGTTGGGCCAATCAGCGCTCTGCAGACTCCCGTAATCCTGCGTTAATCTCTAACCGTTTTGGTAAGATGATCCTCAGGGTATTAGAGTGTTGAGCCTATAATTGGGCTTTGTAATTGGGGTTGTGTGGGACAGGGATCTGCCTTGCTTGGGCCAATCGGCTTTCTGCAGACTCCCATTTTCTTATGTTCTTATGTTCTTATGTTTACGCCGGGTGGCGCCACCTACCGTCCCATGATACCAAAATTTACGCGCGGCCTTCGAAAGCAAGCATGCAAGCAATGGGCGTTCAAGAGGCCATCCGGGTTGCGCGGGCCGAGGTTGTTATGGGCGTTCAAGAGCCCATCCGGGTTGGTGGGGTTAAGCACATCATTTCTACTTATAGTAACCGTACTTAACCTATTTTCTATACTATCGCTATATACCTTACCGACTTCTGGAAACTGTGCCAAATTTTCATTAGTGAAAACGGAAAGAAATTGACTATTTAATGTACTGCACATTTCTAAATAATTTTCTCTCATTTCTCCTATCGAAGTTTTAAGGGGACCAATTACATCTCTAACCTTGGATTTATATAGTTGGTAAAAAGCTTTAGGATGATTTTTTGAGTCATTGGCAACCTTAATTTCATAATTTCTTTTTTCTTTCTTAATATCCTTTTTTACCTGTCTTGATAGATTCTGATAGTAAGCAAGTAGGTGAATTTCGCCTTTTCTAATTTTTCTATATATTCCTCTTTTGTCCTAGAAGATCTAATAGTCTATTATTCATCCATTTGGGTTGGTTCTGTGTGTACCTAATTTACCTTTGTTTTTAGCGACATTTCCATCTTCCGTTGCACCATCACTACTATCATTTGCATTATAGTCATCATTTTTAGCATGAGACTGAATATCCTTATCGCTTTCGCCTGACGCTAAAATTGTTCCATTTAACCTCTCATTTACACTCTCAATATTTCTGTTCAAACCCCACAACCACCCTATCTAAAGAACTAGCTAATGTAGAAACCCCTAACCGTGAAAGATGAACCCCATCCCTTGCGTACATCCCATCTCTCCCATAGAAACTATCCCAGTTATCAATGAATGGTATTGCTTTTTCTTTGCAATATTTCTCCAAACGGCAATTGACACCAATCGCCCTGGATGTCCATTCCTTGGGAACTCCTCTTCTGGGTAGTATACAATGTACTACAGGGATCCCTCCCTTCATCCTAACTTTATCTAACACATCCCGATACTGCTGCAGCAGTTCCTCACTTCTACCCTTACCAACATCGTTACTCCCGGCACTGAGACAGATAATGGGGTTATCTCCACTATCTTCCAAGATGTGGTCCATCTTCTCTAAAACCCTCCCAACTCCATGGCCAGGCAGACACACAACCTTCCTAAGTTTAGTGCGGGTAGCCCTAACTAAATGTCTTGCCATGGAGTCGCCCACAATCGACACAGACTTACCTTCTCGGGACACAGACTTACCTTTCCCTCGGGAGGATCCAGCAGCTGCAGTTGGAGAACCCCCGGTGGTGGCAGAAGCTCCCTTGGTGGTGGGGGTAGTGGTGGTGGTCGGTAGCATAGCGTCAGAGGTTGGAGCTGAGTCGGCGGCAGGCACTTCGGTTATCCCTCCCTTATCCTGACTATCTTTTCCCTCACATTCGTCTCGCAAAGGAGAGAATGTATTTGTCACACTCATACCTATTCTACTATCCTGCTTCTTGAGTGTGACTTTCCCACCCGTATTTTTAACAACCTGCCATGAATACAATTTTTCATCAACTTCCTCCCTTTTCCCCTTACTTGACTTTATTGCCTCTTGGCTAAGCTTGAAAGCTAGATTTTAGTCTTTAATCAAATCCACTTCCCTCTGAAGTTTAACATTAACCTCCCTTAGAGCCAAGACCTCTTCCTTCACCACAACCATCTCCTCTCTTACCTGGAGAATAAGATGATGCAGATCAGTTAGAGACTCGCACTCCATACCTGCCATGATCCCAATAAGCTTAGCGAGGAGCAAGAAACTAAGTACAGAAAAACAAAAACAAGTAAACTAACAGCTAAAAACTGAGCTATAACACTTTTATATAACACGAGTGCACTGCCCCCAAACACAGGTAGGTGTAATGGTCACTAAAGGTCACTGGTAAGTGGTCCGGGCAGGAGCTCAGATTAACACAACCTTCTCCTGTCACTGACTGAACTAGCACTTAGGTTAGGTTGGTTGTTAAGTTAGGCTAATGGCACAGGGAAAAAAAAAAAAAAAAAAAAAAATAACCCAACCAGCGGGGGTGTGGGGGCAGCAGCCCCCACCCATATACTAGGTTAGGTTAGGTAAGGTTGTTAGGTTAGGCTAATAGCCTAGAAGATTAAAAAAAAACAAAAAAATAGTCTAATAGGGGCGTGATTTTAGATTGTTGGATAATGGGTAAATACTCATTTCCGCTCCTCTTCAGTATAAAACAACACTATATCTGAAGGAAAAAAATACAAAAAACAAAATAAAACTTACTGAAATCGCTGTCGGTCCAAAAAGTCAGGTTTACCGAATAGCCTAATGTGGGACAGTGGGTGCAAGTCTCGTCATTGTTTAATAGAAGTCCTCTTTTTCTAGTTATTAAAAACTTATTCTATGGTGTATTATATGATATATAGAAGCAATAGAACTGTTCAAATGACCTGGGAAGTGTATATTAAACCAAATACAAAACTTTGAATAGCCTAATGAGGTAAGAGATAGCCTAGGCTAGGCCTGTGTTTTTTTATCACTTTTCAACCCAAGACCAGCGGGGGTCTGGGGGCAGCAGCCCCCAGGATGCCCAGGTTACCTTAGGTTAGGTTAATGACCAGCTATGTAAATACAGTAGTGAACATTTGGTTCAGTCTGTGCTCAAAAATCCATTTTCTTTAGGAGGAGGCCATACACTAAACAATTACCACAAGTCTTTTTAGTATAGGCTAACTAAATAAGTTGGTCACCAATTATTTTGCAATATTTGAACACACACATGGATTTTATATGCTCTTATATGAAAATGTGTTTTAAGCCTCGGCAAAACCTAATAAAAATATATGGTACTAAAATGGAATTTTGTCGAAACATGGGTGTCAATACCTTCCTATAGACGGCACCGATTCGTACACACGCTATTTTCACCTGTCTCCCGAGGTCTGTCCACCAGCTTTTTAGTCCACTCCACCTGCCCATCTCTGTCGATAGGTTGGGTTGTTTGGTTAGGTTAATATACTAGGTTTCAGAAACAAGATTCGTAGTTGCGGTAGTATTTACGGTATCTGGACACTTCGAGCGAATTCATATTCGAGCGGAGGCGCATTTAGGTTAGGTTAGGTTAGGTTGGGTTAAGTTAGGTTAGGTTAATTAGATTGGATTGTGCATCCGCTCGATCAGGAATTCGCTCTAAGTTCCTCGCATTCGTATATACAGATACGGCCGAATACCGCTAGGCTACTAAATGGGCGCCGGCCCAACCGCCATGTTGTATCCCACGTAGGCCTACTAGGTACTACGGACACATTGTAGGTGTTAGGTGTGGATTAGGCTTGTATCCATGTACTAGGTCATGTTACTGGATATTTATGATTTAAATAAGTGCTACGTTTTCGATAAATCTGGTTATATGGCTTTGCAATTAGGGAAATCATGAGCCGATTTCCGACATGTAGTTAGTCTTTTTCGATTCTCAAAACACGATCAAAGTTTTGCCAAAAATTGGCTCGGGGTTTTCCAAAATTATGCTTTTTGGGGTTTGCAATTTAGGGAAACAAGAGCCAAAATTCTAAATTAGGTTACTGTAATTTGTTTACTCTTAAAATTCGCAAAATCCGAGCCAAGTTTTGCTAAAACTTGGCTCTGGTTTTCCAAAAATCGGGTTTTATAAGAACATAAGAACATAAGAAAATGGGAGTGCAGAAAGCCGATTGGCCTAAGCAAGGCAGATCCCTGTCCCACGCAACCCCAATTCAATTACAAAGCCCAATTATAGGCTTCACACTCTAATACCCTGAGGATCATCTTACCAAAACGGTTAGAGATTAACGCAGGATTATGAGGGTCTGCAGAGCGCTGATTGGCCCAACCCGGCTGATCCCCATTCACACCCAACCCTTCTCGTCCATATGCTTATCCAATTTTATCTTAAAGCTCCCTATCGTTTTTAATCCCACTATAGCACCTGGTAGTCCATTCCACCCATCTACAACTCTGTTACCAAACCAATATTTGCCTATATCTTTTCTGAAACAAAATTTATCTAATTTGAAACCATTGGTACGAGTTCTTTCGCTATCACTGAGCTTTAGTACATTTGTCATGTCCCCTTTGTTAATCCCACTAACCCACTTGAACACCTATCATATCCCCTCTAACTCTGCGTCTCTCTTAACGAATGTAAGCCTAATTTCTTCAACCTTTCTTTATACGGAAGATTTCTAATATTATGGATCATTTTTGTCATTCTACGTTGTACTCTCTCCAATGAATCTATGTCCATTCTGTAATAAGGACACCAAAATTGAACAGCATAATCCATATGGGGTCTCACTAATGACAAGGAAAGTTTTAAGATAACATCAGCAGTTCTGTTACTCACACTCCTAGAGATGAACCCGAGAATCCTGTTTGCCTTGTTTCGAACGCTTATACACTGTTGTCTAGGCTTTAAATCATTGCTAACAAACACACCTAGATCTTTCTCACAATTCGAGTTTTCTAACTCCACATTAGCTAGTTTATATTTAACATTTGTATGCATCTTCCCTATCTTTAATACCTTGCATTTGTCAATGTTAAACTTCATCTGCCAATTTACTGACCATTCGTGTAAGGTATCTAGATCCCTTTGGAGGCACTATATCTATCTGAATCAATTGTTCTCCCCATTTTGGTATCGTCTGCAAATTTACTTATCCTACTAGTTATACCTAAATCAAGGTCATTTATGTATATAACAAACAACAGAGGACCTAATACAGATCCCTGGGGGACACCACTTTTGACTGCTCCCCATTCTGACTTCGTACCATTTATGCTGACTCTCTGCTTCCTACCAATTAGCCATGACCTAATCCATCCCAACAACGCCCCACCTATTCCATGCGCCTCAACCTTTCTCATCAATCTCTCATGGGGGACTCTGTCGAAAGCTTTACTGAAATCTAAATATATTATATCATATGACTTGTCATTATCTACTGCTTCATATACCTCTGAGAAAAAACTAAGCAAATTAGTAAGGCAAGAACGTCCCTGAGTGAATCCATGCTGAGAAGAATTTATTAAATTAAATGTATCTAAGTGGTTTCTAATTTTACTAGCAATAATTGACTCTAGTAGCTTTCCTATGATTGATGTAAGACTAATGGGACGGTAATTGGATGCTATTGATTTGTCACCTTTTTTGAAGATCGGAACTACGTTTGCAAGCTTCCAAGCTTCTGGAACTATACCTGTCTCCAATGACTTGTTAAATAAAAATGTTAATGGGTAACTTACTCATCCCTACATTCTTTTAATACTCTAGCATATACCTCATCAGGACCAGGCGATTTATGAGGTTTCAGTCTTGTCAATTTCCTTAAGCACATCATTTCTACTTATAGTAACCGTACTTAACCTATTTTCTATACTATCGCTATATACCTTACGGACTTCTGGAAACTGTGCCAAATTTTCATTAGTGAAAACGGAAAGAAATTGACTATTTAATGTACTGCACATTTCTAAATAATTTTCTGTCATTTCTCCTATCGAAGTTTTAAGGGGACCAATTACATCTCTAACCTTGGATTTATATACAGTAGGGTCCCGCATAAAACGTGTTCGCATAAAACGAGTCTCGATTAAAACGAGCGACCTAAAATATTAATATTTAATTTTCGATCAGAACGAATGTGATCACATAAAACGAGTCCGCCGCCAAAGTGGGGCAAATCCGAGGAGTTTTCAATTAGCGCGCCGGAATATCGTACAAAGCGTGATTGGCCGTGACGTAGGTGCGCATTGTGAAATGTCAGCAGCTGGGTATTCCATTTAAGGTGTTACTGACAATGGACAACTGCCCGGCACATCCTTTGCACCTCATAGATATGAATCCTAATGTTAAAGTAGTTTTTCTCCCACCCAACACCACTTCAGTTTTGCAGCCCCTTGATCAAGAAGTCATTTCAAACGTTAAAACATTTTATCAGATGAGAGTGTATGCTCGTATGCGAAGTGAGACTGAAACTGGTGTGGAAATCCAACAAATTATCGATGAAGTTAGTGACCAGGATGAAGACCATGAAGAAGCAGCCCCTCACAGCCCACAAGCTGAAGATCCAGACGATCCAGCTGCCCAGCCTGCTCAGCCTGCCGCCCAGCCTGCCGCTCAGCCTGCAGACCCTTACCTGCTAGCACCCAACCCACATGCCATAACAATTAAGCAATTTTGGAGACAATTTACCATCAAGGATGCTATTGATAATCTCCTCTTGGCATGGAAAGATATTAATGATGCAACGATTCAGAGGTCGTGGAAGAAACTGACTCCACACCTGGTGACCAGAACGGCAGGTGCTCAGCGACTCGCGGACAGTGTAGCCCTAACAGGGGAGGTGGCAAGGCAGGTCCCAGGGTTTGATGAAGTGACAGCAGAGGAAATATTAGAGATTAATGCTGAAGGTAATGAACAGTTACCTGACGGGATTGTAGCAGAATTAAACATTGAGGACGAGCTAGGGGAAAACAGGCAGCCAGCTGAGGTTCGAGTGCAAAGGGAAGGGACCATTTCAAATCAGGGGCTGAGCAGACTTTTGGCTGGGGCTGAGTCCATAAAAGAGCTTATTCTTGAGTTTGAACCCAACACTTTTAAAAGGGAGGAATTCTGTCAACAGTTAAAATTTCTCTTTCGTGGCTACACAGACCAACACAACCAGAGAGTTAATGAGCGAAGGCAGACCCTCATGACTCGGTACATTCTCCCTGCCAATGCGCCACAGCCTGCCCCTGCCGACGAGCCCCAGCCTGGCCCATCAAACGAGCCCCAGCCTGGCCCATCAAACGAGCCCCAGCCTGGCCCTTCAAATGACGAGTTTGAGGGCTTTATGAGGGACGTGCAGGAGATGTCTGGACAGTCTGGCACACGTTCACTCGCCACCCTCAGAGCTCTGGGTCACACGGCGTCGTCTTCCGACGGCGATGAGTGACCTCCCAGATGCCTCGGAACCCCTCGCCCCCTGTACATAATCCCCATTAGATTTAAGGTAAGCTACAATATGCCTATTTTATCATTTTTATTTATAACTTATCACTTATATATGTTTTGGTATGCATTAAACAAACAAAAAACACGGAAACAAGTGACCCATCGACCAATATCCATTTTCCCCATAGGTTACGTGTTTCACATAAAGCGACCTCGTTTATCGACCATATACTCGTTTTATGTGAGACCCTACTGTAGTTGGTAAAAAGCTTTAGGATTATTTTTTGAGTCATTGGCAACCTTGATTTCATAATTTCTTTTTTCTTTCCTAATATCCTTTTTTACCTGTCTTGATAGATTCTGATAGTAAGCAAGTAGGTGAATTTCGCCTTTCCTAATTTTTCTATATATTCCTCTCTTTTGTCCTAGAAGATCTAATAGTCTATTATTCATCCATTTGGGTTGGTTCTGTGTTGATCTAAATTTTCTTTTGGGGATGTATTTATTTTGTGCATTGAATACTGACTTGATCAAATTATCGTATGTATCTACCAAGGTTGACGTCTCTTCCTGACTTAAGATGACAGGTGCCTGAGAAGGGGTACACTCATTTGGACACCTGGATCGACTTAATTTTTTGACCATAGGGTCTGCTAATAGGGCTCTTCTTAACCCACCATAATTGGCTTTTCTAAAGTCAGGTATTAATGTTGTATTCTCTCTGGTATTACCTTTCCATTGTATATTAAAATGCACAGAATTGTGGTCACTATTTCCTAGGTGGTCCCCTATCTCTACATTATTTACCATATGTTCATTGTTACTGAAAACTAAATCGAGAATATTATTACCTCTAGTCGGCGTATCTATGAATTGAAATAAAAAACTATCTTGTACTACCTCTATAAACTCCTCAGAATCAGAGTCTCCTATTTGATGCTGCCAATCTATATTCGGAAAATTAAAATCCCCCATAATGCACACATTGCTAAACCTTGATGCCATTTTAATTTCCTCCCATAATGACGTTCCGTCATTTCTACTCATATTTGGCGGTCTATACATAACTCCAATAACTATGGTCTCACTACCTTCGTTAACCTCTACCCAAACACTTTCATTATAGTTATTTAGTCTAATACCTGATTTAATACACCTTTTTAATGTACTCCTGACAAACACTGCTATACCGCCACCCCTCTTACTTGTTCGGTCATATTTAAACAAACTATATCCTGGTATATCAAATTCTGCTAAAAAAATGCCTGGTTTCTGTATTAATCCACGTTTCAGTTAGCGCTATTATGTCTATATTTTCTTTGCTAACAAGGGCTCTAAGTTCGTTCATTTTGTTACATAGACTCCTACAGTTTGTGTAATATACTCTCAATTTACTTCTTTTCTTTACTTACTTGCCTATATCTTTTCTGAAACTAAATTTATCTAATTTGAAACCATTGGTACGAGTTCTTTCGCTATCACTGAGCTTTAGTACATTTGCCATGTCCCCTTTGTTAATCCCACTAACCCACTTGAACACCTATCATATCCCCTCTAACTCTGCGTCTCTCTAACGAATGTAAACCTAATTTCTTCAACCTTTCTTCATACGAAAGATTTCTAATACACTCCACCCTCCATTTAACGGACAAATGCGTGCAAGCACCTGTCCGTTCCTGCTAAATGTCCGTTGCTGCTAAATACTGTCCAGTCCGGATGTAATCCGGAAATTCCTTGAGAAAAATTCGGTGTTGAGTACAGGTGTCCGGATCGTGACATTTAACTGTTATGCATCCTTTTTTTTTACTGTACCTGAAATAAATCCTGGTAATCCCTTGTGCTACACCCTATTGATAATGCAAAACTATTGAACACACTTAAAAGTGTATATTATTTAGTCTCTATATAATCTGTGAATCATTTCCGATATGATAGAATTAAAGATTTTATTTTCCACCAAATCAGCAAAAACGACACAAATGTCAATTAAAAACATGTTATAATAATTATTTCCCTATCATTTTGTGTATACCGTGGGAACAAAAAAAAAACAAAAATCTATCAAACGTAAATCTCCCGTCTGGGAAGCTCGGCGCCTAGACGGAGGGGAGGGTTGAAATATTTTGTTGACTATCTCATTTATTATTTATCTATGTGCTGGAAGGATATTATATTTTTCAATTCCATCACATTAGAAATTATTCAAAGATTACAAAAAGTCCAAATAAGACATAGTTATGTTAATGTATAAGGGATTTAGGTAGATGAATTAGAGAGAGAGATAGATAGAAAGAGAGTGTATATCGAGGGAAAAAAACAAAACAAAAAATCTATCAAACCTAAATCTTCCGTCTCGGAAGCTCCGCGTCTAGACTGAGGGGAGGGTTGAACTATTTTTTTGACTATCTTATTTATTATTTATCTATGTGCTGGAAGGATATTATATTTTTCAATTCCATCACATTAGAAATTATTCAAAGATTACAAAAAGTCCAAATAAGACATAGTTATGTTAATGTATAAGGGATTTAGATAGATGAATTAGAGAGATAGATAAATAGAAAGAGTGTGTATATCGAGGGAAAAAAACAAAACAAAAAATCTATCAAACGTAAATCTTCCGTCTCTGCTGGCACGGAGGGGAGAGTTGAAATATTTTGTTGACTATCTTATTTATTATTTATCTATGTGCTGGAAGGATATTATATTTTTCAATTCCATCATATTAGAAATGATTCAAAGATTACAAAAAGTCCAAATAAGACATAGTTATGTTAATGTATAAGGGATTTAGGTGGGTTCATTAGAGAGATAAATAGATAGAGCAACGGACTTTGCTCCAACTTTTTTATAGCAACGGACTATGTCCGTTGCTGGGTCCATTGTCCGGCCTACATTTTTTGACCGTTATTGCCGATATCCGTTAAATCGGAATCCGTTAAATGGAGGTTAGAGTGTATTATGGATCATATTTGTCATTCTACGCTGTACTCTCTCCAATGAATCTATGTCCATTCTGTAATAAGGACACCAAAATTGGACAGCATAATCCATATCCATCTCACTAATGACAAGTAAAGTTTTAAGATAACATCAGCAGTTCTGTTACTTACACTCCTAGAGATTAACCCGAGAATCCTGTTTGCCTTATTACTTACAGTTTCTTACAGTTTCTTACAGTAGATCCTCTGGAAAAAGGCAAACTATGCCTGTGTATCCAGCTCAGTACCAGTACTTGCACTGCTGCGGTCGTTCACGGACGCTTATACACTGTTTTCTAGGCTTCAAATCATTGCTAACAAACACACCTAGATCTTTCTCGCAGTCTGAATTTTCTAATTCTAAATTTGGAGTAAGGGGTCGGGCGCAAGTTCGACTAGATAATAGTCCATCTGGCGCCTGGCCCGGGGGGACGATTAATATGAAGGGTGTGCCTGGAAGTGTGGTGGGAGGGCTTGTGGCTTTGGCTCCGCTGCATGTCTGCCTGCCGAGATCGGAACCTCTCCGGGTGGTCAGGGGCTGGGGGAGTGCTGGAGCGACCTTGGTAACCCTGGTCTCTGGGTCTTCTCCTGGGTGACCTGGATGTGTGTGAGTTTGTGCTTTTTATCTGTGTTTATTTTTTGTTGTTTTTGTGTTTTCCCTGTTCTTGCTCTGTCTTGAGTCGGCTACCCCCAAAATGGGGATTGGGCCAGAGCATATAGATAGATAGATAGATAGATAGAAATTAGCTAGTTTATATTTAACATTTGTTTGCATCTTCCCTATCTTTAATACCTTGCATTTGTCAATGTTAAACTTCATCTGCCAATTTACTGACCATTCATGTAAGGTATCTAGATCCCTTTGGAGGCACTCTATATCGCTATCTGAATCAATTGATCTCCCTATTTTAGTATCGTCTGCGAATTTACTTATCCTACTAGTTATACCTAAATTTAGGTAATTTATGTATATAAGAAACAACAGGGGACCTAATACCGATCCCTGGGGGACACCACTTTTGACTGCTCCCCATTCTGACTTGGTACCATTTATGCTGACTCTGCTTCCTACCAATTAGCCATGACCTAATTCATCCTAACAATGCCCCACCTATTCCATGTGCCTCAACCTTTCTCATCAATCTCTCATGAGGGACTCTGTCGAAAGCTTTACTGAAATCTAAATATATAATATCATATGACTTGTCATTATCTACTGCTTCATATACCTCTGAGAAAAAACTAAGCAAATTAGTAAGGCAAGACCGTCCCTGAGTGAATCCATGCTGAGAAGAATTGATTAAGTTAAATGTTTCTAAGTGGTTTCTCATTTTCCTAGCAATAATTGACTAGTAGCTTTCCTATGATTGAAGTGAGACTAATGGGACGGTAATTGGATGCTATTGATTTATCACCTTTTTTGAAGATCGGAACTACATTTGCAAGCTTCCAAGCTTCTGGAACTATACCTGTTTCTAATGACTTGTTAAATAGAAATGTTAATGGATAACTTAACTCATCTCTGCATTCTTTTAATACTCTAGCATATACCTCATCAGGACCAGGCGATTTATGAGGTTTCAGTCTGTCAATTTCCTTAACCACATCATTTCTACTTATAGTAACCGTACTTAACCTATTTTCTATACTATCGCTGTATACCTTACGGACTTCTGGAAACTGTGCCAAATTTTCATTAGTGAAAACCGAAAGAAATTGACTAATGTACTGCACATTTCTAAATCACTTTCTGTCAATTTTCCTATCAAAGTTTTAAGGGGACATGCCTTTGCAATTTCGGGAAACCGGAGCCAAATTTTTAAATGAGGTTACTGTCATTTTGTTATCTACAAACTCTCAAAATCCGAGCCAGCTTTGGCCAAAACTTTGCTCGGGTGTTCGAAATATTGGGTTTTAGGCCTTAGAAATACCTTAAAACCCGAGCCAAGTTTTGCTAAAGTACGTTTTAATCGCCGTTTTACGCATTTAACCCCTTATTTTCCCTGTACTTCATAGCCCTCCCCACTATCGGGCGGCGTGTCTTAAGATCGTTGTATAATGGGGAAAACGGTTTCGCCGTGGGTTGCAATTATTTCCAAACACTATATATTGATGAAAACTAACAGGGAAAAAAAAAATCCATGGTAAAATTGGTGACCATCTTATTTAGTTTTTCCGTCTTTTTCCTATAGGCTTAGCCTAGCCTAATTACCAATAATTTAAGGCAAGAATGTAGTTACCGGGTGTACCGCCCGTCTTGTTTGCACTACGCGGACGCTCATCATCATGTTCCCGTCTATTTTGACTGCCTTTGGATACAAAAATACATTACCCTAACCAAACAACCTAACCTAACTTAGTGGAAATTCCCGGCGCGAATACAGGACGTTTCGACGGTGTGCCACTTCGACGGTACCGTCGAACCTCCGTCGAAATGTCTTTATTTGTATTATATTTGTATAGTGTTTTTTCAATTATATTTGTTGATTATTATATTCTTGTTTAATAGATATTAGCTAATAGTAATTATATATTTACAGATATATTGAAAATGGGTTATATTTATCAGGCTTTTCATTTCGTAGATAGGGCCTATCTGTTTTCATATACAGTAAACTTCCGTTAATCCGACGACCGATAATTCGAATCTCCCAATAGTCCGAATTTTTCAATTTGAGGCCAAATCCGAATTCTCCCAATAGTCCGAATTTTCGGACCGCCGATCGGGGCCGCCGATCAGATGAACCAGACAACCCTAGACCTGCAACAATGCCTCTCACAGACGACTCGCGTACCAGCTCACCTGAACTTCTTACCACACCAGAACCTATGCCTCCTGCTGATTTTGAAGGCTGGGAGGACCTAGCATCCCCTGTGAAGGCCACTCCTGAGGTAGCCCCAGCCACCCCTGTGGTAGCTCCTGCCAGCCTAGCCACTCCTGAGGTAGCCCCAGCCGCCCCTGTGGTAGCCCCAGCCGCCCCTGTGGTAGCCCCAGCCAGCCTAGCCACTCCTGAGGTAGCCCTAGCTCCCCCTTCAGATATTGAAGGCTTGGAGGATATGGCTGTGGAGTAATAATCAGTGAAGTGTAGTAGATTTAAGGACCCCAAAAAAAATATAAAACCAGCAAAATACAAAAAAAAAATAAGTCTTTTTAAGTTCATTTTACATTAAAGTACACTTACAGTGCAGAGCAGTGATTATAAGTTACTAATATGGGGCTAGGGGGCTAGTGGCTGGTTGGGGGCTGGGTTGGGGCTGGTGCTGGGGGCTTATCTTCAATGCTACACATCTCTTCTCTTCATATAAGGTGAGTTAAAGTCATGATTAGTCATTATTATCATTATTATCATGTGTTTGTGTCTTGGTTTGGGTCTTCAAAAAAAAGTCGGGGGGGGGGGGGGGGGGGGGGGGGGGAACGTCCGATAATCCGAAAAAACCACTAATCCGAACGAGGGCCGGTCCGCTGCCCTTCGGATTAACGGAAGTTTACTGTACTGTACATTGTTTACACAGTTCGTAGTTCATATTTGTATTAATTTAAGTTCTAAAACATGAGGGTATGAGTATGACTACGTAATGCATTTAAGTAAATTTATCGGCTTGGATAAGGACGTATTATGCCTCTTTGGCGGAAGGCGGACGCAAGTTTGAGGCTCCGGCATATGTTATGGGAATAGTCAATTAATTCAAGGATATCGAGTGCATACGGGGCTAACAAGAAGAGGAAGGATTTAGTGAAGGTTTGGAGGATATATTGGTGTGGTGGAGGGGTGATATATAGTGTAATAAGAGTGTGTAGTGACGGGACAGCGGTAGGGTTGTGAGTTGTTGAGTTTGTAAACAAACATGGCAGAGGGAATTTCGGGTATGACGGAGGCGGAAGGAAGGTTACAACGTTTTCGGGGATTTAAGAGCACAGATAAGAAGTTAGAAGAGGTTAGTATTGTTGTGAAGGATTTGGAAAAGTGGATGAGTGATACGGAGAAATGGAAGGGGGATATTGGTGAGAAAGTTAAGGCACTGTGTGTAATGTGTGGTGTGATAGATGGGGAAGGGAATAGGACTAGCGAAGGAAGTGAATGCAGGCCTTTTCTGGCAGTTAATGAGAGCCTAGAGATAGTATTGAAAAGGGTAGATGAACTGGGAGCAGAGAATATGGCATTGAAGGAGCAGCTGAAGGAATACGAAGGACGTTTCACGGAAGTAAAGGAGTCGACTGCATGGACGGTGGTAGGTAAACAAAAAGTCAAGGATTTGGAGGATATTATGAAAGAGCAAAAGGAAGAAATGAATATGACCAAAAAAAGTTTTGAGAGTGCAGTTGTAGGGGTCATGAAGAACAAGGAGAGTGTCGTGAGGGAGGCTATGGACAGGGATAGGGGTGTAATCTTGTATGGAGATATAGAGACTCATATGAATGATAATGGAGTGAGAAAAGTGAGGGATATGGAGACAGTGAAGGAGGTCTTGAAAGGTGTGGGTGAGGACGAATATGGATGGGAAGGGCAGGTGGAGGAGATCAGTAGGATAGGTAGATATAAAAGGGGAGAGATGAGACCTATAAGGGTACAGTTTAAAACTAGGGTAGTGGCGGAGACTGTGACAAATTTTAGTTGGAGGCTAAATACAAATGATAAACTGAAACACATAAGACTAAAGAAGGATTTGAGTATAGAACAAAGGAAAAAAATTAAGGAATTACAAGAAAAGGCTGATGAAAATAATGGAAAGTTGGATGAGGAGGATAAGAGAAATTTTTACTGGAGAGTGAGGGACGGAAAAGTGAGGAAGTGGTTTATAAGAGTAGAAAGGAGGGGGAGATCAGGGAGGGGAGAGAATGTGATGAGAGTTGTGACGGAGGAGGAGAACGGGGTGGAGGTGTCACAGGGAGAGTCAGGAGACAAAGAGGCAGACCCAGTAGTGCTAACAGGGGAGTAGGGTACGGACTGGAGGAGCGGGATGGTGTAATTGCTGAAGGAATGGTAGATGGATTAAGGATTATGTTTAGTAATGTGGATGTGTTTACTCAGGACAAGAAAAGAGAACTGATATGTAGGATGCAGGATGAAGAGGAAAAACCTGATGTCATAGCCCTACAGGAAGTAAGACCAAAAAATGTTAGAATTGAAAGGGAACTGGTGGAATATAGTTTGGAGGGTTTTGAGTTATATGAGAGAAATGCTATTAGAGCAGAGGTTGGAAGAGGACTGTTTATTTATGTAAGAAAAGAGCTCAAGGTTAATGAGGTGGATATGAGACAGCAGTATTGTGAGTATTTGTGTATTGAAGTAAAATGTGTAAAAGGATCAATTCTAATTGCCTCTATATATAGAAGCCCAAATAATAGCAGGGGAGAGGATGATAACCTACTGAAAGTAATGGAGGAGATAGATAATAGAGAGAACAAATATAAAATTTTGATTGGAGATTTCAATTTGCCAAGGATCAACTGGGCAAATTGTACTACTCCAGCGGGACAGGGTAGCCTGGAAAATAAGTTTATAGAGAAAGTGAGAGATTGTTTTTTAACGCAACATATTGTAGAGATGACAAGATATAGAGATGGGACGCAGGGGAGTGTACTTGATTTGATTTTTAGCAATGAAGAGGATATAGTGGAACATGTTAATGTGGATAGCCCTATAGGTCGTAGTGACCATGCCTGTATAAGCTTTAGTTGTAACATTAAATCGGAGAGGGATAATAGAAGCAATAGAAAAATATATATGTATGATAGAGCAGATTATGAGCTGCTGAGACGGTGTTTGGACATTGACTGGGGGGAATATTTGAACGGTGAAGACGCTGAAGGAATGTGGAGGAAAATTAGAGTCAAACTGGAGAATGCTGTATCCAAAAGTGTACCAGTAAGGGAATATAAGGATAAAACAAAACTGAGGAAAAGAACTAACCCAGAATTGCCAATGAAAAGAAAGCTTTGGATATTGATTAGAAGAAAGAAACGATTGTGGGAAAGATTAAAATTGTTAAAAAAGAACAGGGGGTCTAGTATAGAGGCTAAGGAAGTGGATCTGGAACGTAGACAAATAAACAATAAAATAAGGTGGGAAACAAGGAGGGGGGTGAAGGAGAGGGAGAGAGAGATAGCTAGAAATGTGAAGGATAATCCAAAAATATTCTGGAAGTACATTCAGGAAAAGTTAACAAGAAGAGTAGGGATCCCAGAGCTGGTGGGGGGGTTGAATGATGGGAGTAGAGCGGAGACTGATAAGGAGAAAGCAGAGGTGCTGGGGAAATACTTTGGGGGGGTACTAACAGTGGAGTCGGAGGATGCAGTGCCTACTATTCCCATCAAACAGGCGCCGGCACTAGAACTAGTAGAGTTTTCCCATGCTAGAATAAGAAGGGCTATAGAAAAAATGAACAGAAGTAAGTCACCGGGACCGGATGGGATACACCCAAGAATCATAAAGGAAGGAGGGGAGATGTTAGTAGAGCCATTGAAAATGTTATTTGAGGTATCGTTTAATACAGGACAAATCCCGATGGACTGGAGAGAGGCGAACATAACAGCTATATTTAAGAAGGGAAAGAGAAATGACCCAGGGAATTATAGACCAGTCAGTTTGACAAGTGTTGTGTGTAAACTAATGGAAACGGTAATTAGAGAAGGAATAATGGATCATATGAAGTCAAACCAACTTTTCAGTGGGAGACAGTTCGGATTCTTGCCGGGGAGGTCGACGGTACTACAGCTAATTAAGGTGGTAGATGATTGGATGCAAATTCTAGAAGATGGTGATGTAATAGACGTGGTATATTGCGATTTTATGAAGGCCTTCGATAAGGTCCCACATAAAAGGTTAATAGAGAAAGTTAGAAGCTATAATATAGGGGAGAAATGTGTGAAATGGATAGAAGCCTTCCTGAAAGATCGGAGACAGAGGGTATTGGTGAATGGAATAGGCTCGGGGTGGAGGGAAATTACAAGTGGGGTACCTCAGGGATCTGTGTTGGGACCACTGCTGTTCGTTATATTTATCAACGACTTGCCTGAAGTTATAACTAATGGAAGTGAGGTATACCTGTACGCGGATGACACTAAACTGTATAGAAGAGTGAGGAGTAAGGAAGATATGGGTTTGCTTCAAGGAGATGTGGAGGACATGAAGGGATGGTCTGAGCATTGGTTAATGCCTTTTCATCCAAAAAAATGCAAGTACATGCGGATTGGGACCAGCAAGATAGACAAGGTAGGATACAGTATGTATGAAGTGATGGAGGAAGTGAGTGCAGAAAAGGATATAGGAGTAGTGATAGACAATAAGTTAAATTTCTCAGAACATTTAGCGGAAAAGATAAACAAAGCCAATAGAATTGTAGGGCTGATAAGGAGGACATTTGTGTCACTTGACGAAGAAATCTTCAGGAATCTATATACAGCGCTGGTTAGGCCGCACCTGGAATATGCAAACCAGGTGTGGGCTCCATATATGGTAAAGGATATAGAAGCAGTGGAGAAAGTGCAGAGGAGAGCTAGCAAGCTGGTACCAACGTTGAAGAACGCAGGCTATGAGCAGAGGTTGAGGACACTGGGGCTTCCGACACTGGCATATAGGAGAAAGAGAGGGGATATGATAGAGACTTTTAAGATAGTGTCAGGAAAGTACGATGAGGATGTGTGTGAAGGTATCTTCTTGATGCGGGAGGGAACAAGAACGAGAGGACACTCTAAGAAAATTTACAAAGAAAGAAATAGGCTTGAGAAGGCAAAGAACTCATTTTGTGATAGAGTGGTAAATGAGTGGAACGCACTGCCCCAGTATGTAGTCGATTCCGAATCAATAAGGGAGTTTGAAAGTAATCTTGATAAAGCATGGGGAAGACAAGATTTGAAGTTTGATTATAAAACAAAAATACAGAATAGTAAAAATGTTGCGTCTGCTACCGCCGCCGCCAACACCGTGAACGACCGCAGCAGTGCAAGTACTGGTACTGAGCTGGATACACAGGCATAGTTTGCCTTTTTCCAGAGGATCTACTGTAAGAAACTGTAAGAAACTGTAAGAATTAAACAAAATACTTTCATATTTTATTCAATGCATAAAAGTAATTAACCATACTTATCAAAATAATTCTCTTAAAAAAATTGAGATTTCGACTTGTGTCTATACAAATTTCGTAGACCATACTCTTTTATTTTTCTCCACACTGCCTGGTTCCAGTGGAAATTGCAACCTCGTAAGGTTATTGATGGGAATACATCCTTAACCCTCCAGCCCCGGCTATGTATTATATATATATTCCTCGAAATCCGGTTGTTTTGGCCGAAAAACGTCTAGGCTAGGCTACCGTATATTCGTTAATCAGACTGCTTCCCGCATTCCCGCGCATCCCCAAGCGTAGCTGTGTTATTTACCTGTAGAATGGCATTAAGTAGAGCTCTCTAAGTCAACTGGTTGAGCTGTGATGATGATTTCATTGGAGATAACTTTATGGCCAAAACAGCCACTTTACACCACTTTTCGATACGTAACAACAACATACAGGCACACAAGAACAAGCGACGCTCTCCTTCTTGTGGCCGGAGATGCGGAGCGTCGGTCCAGCCGGCTGTTGTTTACATGCGTCGGACCGACGCCGCGCACACGAAGCTCACAGGCTTTCAACCACTGGTACAATGTAGTACCACCCGGGTTCCTGGGGGCAAAAAATAATGGTACACACGTGTACCATCCGAGTTTGAAGGGTTAAATGCATGCCATACTGCTGCCTCAAAGTCCATCACCACTGAATGTAAGCCTAATGATGTAGGTGATAGAGAAGACTATACATTCCAGCACAGCTTTTTTATTCATTTTCCCATCCCTCGGGTGGATGGGACTCGTTAGCCTTGGTCGGCAACTCATCTAGGGGAGACAACCTTATACAAATCCGGGTGGATGGGACTCGTCAGCCTTGGTTGGCAATCTGTCTAGGGGAGTAAACCTGATTCAAATCCGTACTGCTTACCTAAGGGTAAGGCAGGTTAGTGGATGGATTAGCCGAACACCACTGTAGAAAAATAGTGCTAACAAGATGCACAGAGGGCCTCGGAGTCGGACGGATCCTAAATTGAGTGGTCAATCCTGTAAGTCCTTCACTAAACTGGCTCGGGTTGTCCCTCTCACAGGGAATAGGTCCGCTTGGGGGCATTCTGTGTATGGCCACCCTCGTAAGGGGAGTAAGGCGTCCGGCAATAGATAGATAGATAGATGATATGTGTAGCCCCTTTCCACTAGGAGTGCACTATTTCGTTTAGAAGCATTGGGCACCACAACAAAATTTGAAGTCTCTTCCTCACTGCCACTTCCAATGTCAGGAACAGGTATAGTATTTTCAAGGTTAGATTCCTCAAAAACTTGGGTCTCTTCGAAGGGTAGCGCAGCATTGTTGGGCAGTTGGGCCGTATCTGGAAATTCCTGTTGGTCGTCGGATATCTTAGATAAGTTGAATTGCATAGTGGAGTTGAGATTGGAAGTTGCTGTGGAGTTGAAACGATTAGCAGGTGGAGAGTCTTGACGTACATTTTCTAACTCCGTAGTTGGCATATTCTGCAAGGAAGTTGAACAGGATTCACAGAACCAGATGATGTTCATTTTCTCATGCACAGCTTTCCTGTAGTCAGCTTGGGATATGTTGATACCGCAAGTCCTATGTTGCCACCTATTGCAGTCATCACATTCCACTGCATGTTGGAGAGGACGGACAGGTCTTTCACATTTGCAACAGTTGTCCATTGTCGTTATGCTAATAACTCAAAACAATGTCCAGCTTATATAAGCCTACACATACAGTGACACACATACGCACAATTTCGAAACCGTTAGTCTTAAAATTGAAAACAATCAATTGTTCTAATCAAACACACAAACGCAAAATTTCGAAACAGTTAAACCTTCAAATCAAAACATGTTATTGTTCTAATCACACACACACACACACACACGTACAAACAATTGTGAAACAACTAAGTCTTCAAATTGAGATATTTGAATCTTCTAATCCAACACACGTATAGGCCCTACGTATAATTTTGAAACAGTTAAACCTTCAAATCAAGACATTTTATTGTTCTAATCACACACACACATGTACAAACAATTTTGAAACGACTTAAGTCTTCAAATTTAGATATTCAAATCTTCTAATCCAACACACACATATGTAGCCTATAATTTCGAAACAGTTAAGCCTTCAAATTAAGAAATTGTATTGTTTTAATCAAACACACACACGTAGCCTACACACAATTTCGAAACTTAAACACTTTCAAATGAACGCTTCGATGGTCTTACTTTTGTACACATAAAATCTAGTTTAGGCTATGAAGGTATTGTGGAAATTTCATAATTAATATAAACCATTATCAAAATTAACCCCAAGGGGTTGAAAAGTACAATTAGACGATGGCCAGTATTATTGGACGATTCGACGGTTCGGACAGAGACATTTCGATGATCGCGAGCATAAACGTTTCGACGGCATCGTCGAACTGGCGCACCGTCGAATCGTCCTGCGACTCACGGCGCGACCGAAGCCGCTCCAATGACCCGCAACCCTGCTCACAAGTTGGACAGGAGAACACGAATACATCCCTCAACTCACCATAAACAACACACCCCTAACACATACACCCAAAATCCTAGGAGTAACATATGATACTCGTATGACATTCAAACAGCACACCACAAACATTAAAAAGAAACTGACACCCAGACTTAACGCCCTCAGGTCACTTGCTCACACAAAATTTGGACACAACAAAGAAACTACCACCACAGTATATAAACAATACGGTAGCCGGCTGATTCGGCCCAGGCTCATTCGGACCACATTAATTCGTCCCAGGCTCATTCGGACCACAATATATTCGTCCTAGGCTTACTCGGCCCATTCGGACCATGATCATTATCATGTGAAATTATTATGATTATTTTGATTTAATGTAGTTTTATTAATCTTGTTATTAGGTTTCGTACATAGTAGGCTATAATGCTGTTTATATAGTATATGAATTTATCGAAGGAGTAGATATAAATAAACATTGTGTATGATTTTGATTAATAATTGCTTATAGCCTAAATACATATAGTTGTCAATAAAACCTAACTGGAATGCTTATATACATATACTGTACACTATGATTGTGATTAATGCTTATAGTTGCCCTTTTTCGTAGTCTACTACAAATGAAGTTACTGCATAATCCACTGGAAGCATAGGCCTATCTAGTATCGCCCTAAAAACAGTTTTGTAATCTTTACTTTCTTTCCCGGACATCACACAAAAACACAATGGGAGTGGTTTCATGTTATCCCCTGATTTGATAAAAGAGTGTATAGACAAGAGTTGGTAAAAGAGAGACTAGATTACTTTAAAAGTCCCGTCAATAAATCAAGTCTTGGCTTGTCCTAATAATAGCAACTGCTGTCCCGTGGCAAAGATGAAATGCCGTCTTGCACCACATAAAACTTCTTAAATAATAAGTTGTACCGACAGTGACACTTTGTCATCAACCCTTTATATAGAAAACAAAATTGTTGTTGTTTTGACGCACTCTCCCATCCAGGAGTTCGTTCTATGAACGATGGCTTCTTGGATTGATATTTGAACCAGTCTGGTTCGTCAGTGTCAGAATTTCCTGTCCTCAACTGTACACCACATAGGCCTAGTCTGAATCGAAAATAAATCTTAAATTCACAACTTGCGAGTTTTATTATGTAAGGAAGTTGGAGCTGTAGACATCGATATTTAGCAGAATAACTCTATAATACGGTTTTAGTACATTAATTAATACATAAAACCAAATTCAACATACCGGTAGGCCTACTATTTATCCATAATAAACTTACATAATTACTGTATTTGTGTTTAACCCTTCCTCCCCGGGCTGTCTTAGCTAATGACGGTCGCCCCTACCCGGGCGGTATGGCCGAAAAACGTCTAGGCCTAGGCTACCGTATTTATGTTTATTTTCACTGCTAGAACTTTCCCACTCATCTATATTCGTAGTGCGGTTTTCAGTCTGTATTTTGGCATTGAGTAGAGCTCTGTAAGTCAACTGGTTCAGTTGTGATGACGATTTCAGTGGATCCAATATTGCAGAGATGTTGCCAATATGGGGGCTTTTTAGACACTAATTTCGTCATGACATCAGAACAATAACATTGAGGAGTCTTCTCCTTCTTGTTTTCGGAGGTGTGGTGACGAACGCTTGGGTTTGTTGACATATGTCGTACGCACGGCGTTCGGACCAAGCTTAATTAGGCTATTAAGCTCATGCCTTAGATAAGGCATACCGGGTAGCGGCCCTTCTTTCGTGCTGTCCTTACCTAAGGCAGCCCGGGTAGGAAGGGTTAATAGCAATGGTTAGAGGCCGAACTTCCTTATATCCTAAAAACTCGGAAGTAGTCAAATTGAACCATTTAATGGTTGCGAGACAAGGACAATTATAAGTTCCCGCCAATCCAATGATGTTTTTTTTTTTTTATAGTGGTTGAATTGTCATGTATTTTATAAGTTTATAGTTCAAAACATTACAATGGTCCGAATCAGCCAATGCTATGGTCCGAATCAGCCTCTATATGGGCCGAATCAGCCGGCATTCAAACAATACATAAGATCAGTGATGGAATACGCAAGCCCAGCCTGGGCTTCTAACCTAGCTGAAACACATAAGACCTTACAGACTATTCAAAACAAAGCCCTGAAGATCATTACAGGCTGCACAGCTACTTCACCCACAGATCACCTACATCAAGAAACCAAAATCCTCAAAGTCAAAGACCATCTGGACATGAGAGGCACTCAATTCCTGGCAGCAGCCTCCACAAACCAAGACCACCCACTAAACTACATGGCAACACACCCACAGACACCAAGAAATATCAAAACAACACCCAGCACACGGTATCACACACAATTATTGTCCTCTCTCCCTCCCTGCCCACCCCGAACCAACTTCCAGAAGCACATCCATACTCATATCTCTCACTCACAGACAACACGCAGCTGCATGCACGACCTCCCGAAATCCATCCTTCCGAATCCTCCCTTCATCGCGAGGACAGAGTCCACCTGGTCAGGCTGAGATGCGGACACCATCCAGCTCTCCTGAGCTATCAGAAGAGACTGGAAGACTCCGTTGTCGACGCCTGCCCGGGATGTAACACAGCACCCCATACCATTAACCCTTCGACCCCGGGTGGTACACGTGTGTACCATTTTTTTTTGGCCCGAGGAACCCGGGTGGTACAACACTGTACCATTGCTTGCGTGTGTGCTTTCGAATGGCGCGCGTAAAAATTTCGCTCCGTGGTCACCAGGCGTCGCTAGGCGACGCCACCAGACAGCATGTACGCCACCAAAACAGTCTCTACCCTGCCGCCAACATGGATACTAGCCCAAAAAGTTATTCCCTTGTGTCCGATTCTACGCTCCCTTCGACGCCTGCCCATGTTCGTCGCGCCCTAACGCAAAGGCACGTACAAGATGCGTTGACTCCCGGAGGTATTGAGATAGCTTTGAGGAGTTATGAACGTGGTGAAGGCCAAAATAGTGTTGATGAGTTGGGTAGTGATAGCTCCGAGTCTTATCAGTCTCACTATAGTGAAGATTTTGACGATCTAGACGAAATCCATGAAAGATACGCCTTTTTTAGTGGATTTGACCATGACGATGAAAGTGATGATAGTGAGGCTGAGCGGGAGGCTGAGGTTGACCCGCCATTGTCTTCTTTATCTACCCACGCCACCCAAGTTGCCCCAGGCTCCCGCCATTCTTCCCCACCACCACCAGCACTCCCTAGGGTTGAGGACCCCCCACTTTCGGCCTATTTACCCACTCCTTCCCCACCTCGCCGACCTACACGCCGCCCACGCATCATTCGTTCCCCGCGAGATTATGAGGGGGGCTCTGAAGAAGAAGGGCACCTCACAGATGACTCTGGCCATGATTACCTGGGTCCACCGTCAGGGCAAGATGACGGCTCTGACGACAACGACGATGACGACGACTTTATGGACATCGACGACCCTCAACCCAGACGCTTTGCCCAGGGCCGTCGTGCTCCTGGCCGCCCTGGCCGCCGGGCTGGCCGCCGGGCTGGGCCTGGGCGCCGTCGCGCTCCTGGCCGCCCTAGGGTGCGCGCCGCCAAAGTTCGTGGGCGTGCTGCCCCCGCTCTAGCTCCACAGAGGGCAGTGGCACAACCTGGGCGCCCCGTTCAGGACCGCCTGCAGTGTGCACAGTATCTAAATGTGCACAAGCTCGGTTACCTGCCTCTGGAACGAGATGGAGTCACCATTAGCAGAAGGCGGTGCCATGTCTGCTGGAACAGCCAGGTGAGGCCGAGGAAGCACAAAAAGACCACCATGCAGTGTGTGGAGTGCCAGGTGTCACTATGTACTATACCGTGCTTTGCTGAATACCACAGCAAGCAGGAGTACTAACTAATAATCATAGTGAAAGTACCAAAGACTGACAATATGTATGTATATAGGCAACAAGTGGAAATAAAACAATGTACAGGTGTATTGTGATAAAAAAATCATGTATTATGAAAACATATATAAATAAGTGAAAAAAGACACAATAAATTGTATATAAAACGTTTACAAAGCATATAACTAAGTGAAAGTGACACATGACATAATATTAGATGGCCAAAGTATAATAAACACCTGTGATAACGAATAATCAGTGCCTAATATAACAATAACCTACCTCAATTACTCATAAAAACTACGGTATCGAGTGAAAATGTGAAATATTTGTTACAATCATAGCCTAATAAACATATTTTATATAATTGGACTCCAAATAACTATAATAACATCACTATCAATACATAAAATCGCCTCCGGGAGGTAAAAGGTTTTGCGCGACGAGTGGCTAAGAAAACAGTAGGTTAGCCAAGCCGGGGCCTGGGCAAAGGCGACGCATCCGAACGCGGGATGATTTTCACGCATAAAAATCACTCCACTTCCCGCGCTCACCATTATGCAATCACTTGGGCTAGAGACCTCTACTCAACGGCATTCTACACATGAAGGTTTGTGCTACATTTTTCTGTTTTTTTTATAACTTTGTGTAATGTATTTCAGGAGTAACATGTGAATCAACAGGGACCAAAATTCCTGAAAACCCCCGGACACAAAGTACAGTCACGATATTCCCTAGCCGGGGTCGGAGGGTTAAACACATCATAGAAGACTGCATTTCACACAACCACTTACGCCAACAACACAATCTACACTCAATGAGAGCTCTGTGGGAAAGCCCGATCGTGGCCATGGCCTTCCTCAGGGACTCGGGGCTGTTCGGCCAGGCAGCTTAGGGAACAACAACAACAACAACAACCTAACTTAGTATTATAGATTTATAAGTATTTATAGATGATTTATGTTGTATGTCGGTAGTGGTACACCCGGTAACTACATCCATCCCTAATTTAATTTGCAGCGGTACAGATATAGCCTAGCCTATATTGCGGTGACTAGCCTACTATTGTAAGACAAAGTTATGCAAAACATATAGGCTAGATAATTATAGGCTATCTCATACGTGACCTAAAGTACATAGTCCAATAAAATTACTGTAGATCTTAAAACTTCGATAGGAGAAATGACAGAAAATGATTTAGAAATGTGCAGTACATTAAATAGTCAATTTCTTTCCGTTTTCACTAATGAAAATTTGGCACAGTTTCCAGAAGTCCGTAAGGTATATAGCGATAGTATAGAAAATAGGTTAAGTACGGTTACTATCAGTAGAAATGATGTGCTTAAGGAAATTGACAGACTGAAACCTCATAAATCGCCTGGTCCTGACGAGGTATATGCTAGAGTATTAAAAGAATGTAGGGATGAGTTAAGTTACCCATTAAAATTTTTATTTAACAAGTCATTGGAGACAGGTATAGTTCCAGAAGCTTGGAAGCTTGCAAACGTAGTTCCGATCTTCAAAAAAGGTGACAAATCAATAGCATCCAATTACCGTCCCATTAGTCTTACATCAATCATAGGAAAGCTACTAGAGTCAATTATTGCTAGTAAAATTAGAAACCACTTAGATACATTTAATTTAATAAATTCTTCTCAGCATGGATTCACTCAGGGACGTTCTTGCCTTACTAATTTGCTTAGTTTTTTCTCAGAGGTATATGAAGCAGTAGATAATGACAAGTCATATGATATAATCTATTTAGATTTCAGTAAAGCTTTCGACAGAGTCCCCCATGAGAGATTGATGAGAAAGGTTGAGGCGCATGGAATAGGTGGGGCGTTGTTGGGATGGATTAGGTCATGGCTAATTGGTAGGAAGCAGAGAGTCAGCATAAATGGTACGAAGTCAGAATGGGGAGCAGTCAAAAGTGGTGTCCCCCAGGGATCTGTATTAGGTCCTCTGTTGTTTGTTATATACATAAATGACCTAGATTTAGGTATAACTAGTAGGATAAGTAAATTTGCAGACGATACCAAAATGGGGAGAACAATTGATTCAGATAGAGATATAGAGTGCCTCCAAAGGGATCTAGATACCTTACACGAATGGTCAGTAAATTGGCAGATGAAGTTTAACATTGACAAATGCAAGGTATTAAAGATAGGGAAGATGCATACAAATGTTAAATATAAACTAGCTAATGTGGAATTAGAAAACTCGAATTGTGAGAAAGATCTAGGTGTGTTTGTTAGCAATGATTTGAAGCCTAGCCAACAGTGTATAAGCGTTCGAAACAAGGCAAACAGGATTCTCGGGTTCATCTCTAGGAGTGTGAGTAACAGAACTGCTGATGTTATCTTAAAACTTTACTTGTCATTAGTGAGACCCCATATGGATTATGCTGTTCAATTTTGGTGTCCTTATTACAGAATGGACATAGATTCATTGGAGAGAGTACAACGTAGAATGACAAAAATGATCCATAATATTAGAAATCTTCCGTATAAAGAAAGGTTGAAGAAATTAGGCTTACATTCGTTAGAGAGACGCAGAGTTAGAGGGGATATGATAGAGGTGTTCAAGTGGGTTAGTGGGATTAACAAAGGGAACATGACAAATGTACTAAAGCTCAGTGATAGCGAAAGAACTCGTACCAATGGTTTCAAATTAGATAAATTTAGTTTCAGAAAAGATATAGGCAAATATTGGTTTGGTAACAGAGTTGTAGATGGGTGGAATGGACTACCAGGTGCTATAGTGGGATTAAAAACGATAGGGAGCTTTAAGATAAAATTGGATAAGCATATGGACGAGAAGGGTTGGGTGTGAAGGGGGATCAGCAGGGTTGGGCCAATCAGCGCTCTGCGGACCCCCGTAATCCTGCGTTAATCTCTAACCGTTTTGGTAAGATGATCCTCAGGGTATTAGAGTGTTGAGCCTATAATTGGGCTTTGTAATTGGGGTTGTGTGGGACAGGGATCTGCCTTGCTTGGGCCAATCGGCTTTCTGCAGACTCCCATTTTCTTATGTTCTTATGTTCTTATCTACTGATTCAAGATGGCCGCCTTACCATTATTTAACCCACGTACAGTCAGTCCCCCTAATACACGTATCCTCAGTCTGCGTTTTCCCTATTCCATGCCGAGGGGTAAAACAGGTACTCAAAATCCCTAAAACACTTATTGACTCCACGAATCACGGTTGAAGAGTGGTGTAAAAATGCTGATTTTTGTATTCCGCGCCACCCCCCCTCCCTACTCCGCGTGCACACCCCTGGGCCCTCGGAGGCCTAGGCTTCCCCGCCACTGTCACTGGTCCCGTCCCCGTCCCCGGATAAACCCATAGATTTCCCGATCGCAGTAGTGCCTTCACCAGTTTATTCTTCCTATGCATTTTGAAGTGGTTGAAGGGTGTAGGAAGGCGGTTGTTACACAATAAATGGGTCAAATCTCAGTGCACGGACACTTAAGGATATTGGGACTGAGAAGGAAGCGTACGTGTGGTTATGTAGAGATCAGAAATCTCTATTTGGTGAAGCCGTTTATAACCAGACATTGGTTCACTCATTGGTCTTCTCTCGTGTTGATTATTGCAATGCCCTGTTTGTGGGTCTTCCAAATTATATTTAAAAAAAAGTTCAGTCTGTTCTTAACAGGGCCGCACGACTCATTTTTGGTGTTCCACCTAGAACTCCTACTACATCTCTTCACATAGAACTGCACTGGCTGCCAGTAACAGCAAGAATAGAATTTAAGTTGTGTTTAGTGACTTTTAAAGTTCTCAAATTTGGTGAGCCTAGGTACCTTGCGGAGCTGCTCAGGCGCCCACCGGCACACCATGGTGTAGTTGTGCGTCATGACAATGACCCTTTTCGTCTTGATGAACCAAGGGCTTTCCAGCAGTCTTCTTTCTTTGAGAGGTCATTCTCCTACATGGCTCAGAGGTTGTATAACAGGTTGCCGCTGTCCATGAGACAACTGAGTTCTCTTGAATGCTTCAAGAGACAACTTAAGACTCTCTTTGAGAGAGGTGTCATGACAGATGGCTATAGAGTTTAGGCTATTTTGCCACTGCTAGTGATTGTTAAATGTGTGTTGTATATAAGCCTTCTTTTGATGCATTGATTTTGTTCTCATTTCTTTCTGTTTCCGAGTGCTAGTGAATTCTTCGGAAAAATTGGCGCTTATGAGAAATAAGTAACATGCTTATTATTATTATTATACTCCGGAGCGTCTTATACGCCGGTATATATGGTAGATACAGTTTTAAGGTTAGAAAACATCTTATAGCCTAGGCCTATTTACTCTATTTCCCATGTACAGACTTTTTCATTGTGCGGACATGGATCCCCCCAACTGTATTTGATTTTGTCTCTTGTCTATTGAAATCTCAGTCAGCCATCATAGATTTGTGGAAGGTTTGCTCAACCCAGAAAGTGGGCGACACTCTCCTCAGTGCCACTAGAAGCGTGGCAAAATCTACAGTAGGTGATAAAAGGAAGGTGACTACAATGGCTGGGTGAGGATGTTGTGGTTGCCATATGGCAAAGTTCATGAATAAACTCGCACTTCGACCATATTTTTTGCCAAGCCAATTTAATGTAGAATATGCCTGTTGTTGTTCCCCAAGCTGCCTGGCCGAGCAAGGCCAAGGCCATAACCGAGCGCCCCCACAGAACCCTCCCTGCCGACCACAATAAAGCCTGGGTGACCGAAGCCACTCCATGGCGGGGAGCTGAGGAGGGTGCGGAAATGCCCGGAAAACCAAAGCCCCACCCAGGGCCCTTTGCCCCTCGGCAATTATGAAGAGAAAGTTGAGGGGCAAAGGAAAAATGTGACGCTTTGGCTTCCAATTTTGGTAGATTGGGAGGTCAATCCACGGAAGAGATGCCATCACTTGAGATCTAGAAAATATGTAAGTAAAAGGAACAGTCAGAGTAAGCTATGGGTATGGCAGAGATTGCTCAGTTCTCACTCTGATAGACCAGCCCATCACCACAGAATATGCCTGTTCCAAGGTACTGTATATTATACAATACAAATTTTTACTGTATATTTTCAGTTGGCCAAAAATATTTATTATATTAATAGTCTTATCATTTTTGTTGATCCAGGTTCTATGATCGTCGTGACGGTGAGGATGCAATGGAGGCCATGGATGGACGCCGTGTGGACGGACGAGAGCTGAGGGTGCAGATGGCTCGCTATGCCCGCCCAGAAAGCCCTCCACACCGTCGTGGCGGCGGCCGCAGAGGTGGCGGCAGATATTCGTGAGTCATCTTTTTACATTCATAGGATTGAAGTTGTTGCCTGTCTTAAAAATCACGAATATCAACTAGCCTACAGTATAAGGTATACCTTTACATGTCAAGATCATTTATAGTCATTTATCGATGAATGGTTTTGGTAAAGGTCTAGAATACTTTATGGTTCACGTTTGTGCATATGTATAATTTTCAGTTATTGTCATTAGTGCACTGTGTAATAGCAATATAAACCCAATATCTTTAGCAAAAACTTTCATAGGAGTTAACGTAACTAACCAAATTTATTTAACCATACCTAGTATCTGGGGTGGGGGGGTGGCAGCACAAAATCAAACTACAGTATAGCATCGATGCTCTCGTGAGTTGTGGATGAGTTTACCCTCGCACCTCATCGGTTTTCTGTTGATGATTTTGTTGCTAGACATACAGTATTGAATGGTGTTATGTAGAAAATTGTGCCATACGCATTTGGTCATTGAATATTGGTTGCATTCATTTATGCAGTCAAGTTTTTGTTGCTTCTTATAGGCTATATCTAAACTTTTAGTATCGTCTGAAATGTTGGTACGCTGCCTTGCAGAGTGTATTGTCACTGAACGCAGCCCTGATTTGCCGGTCCAATGTCACGTTAAGCTCTACTTTATTTTTTTTTTTTTTTAATGTGGATGAAGGTGACCTTGCTTCACTCTTCCTTACAGTAGGTCGCGATCCAGGTCACGGTCTAGGTCCAGGAGGAGGACGGCCCGCAGGTCCAGCAGATCACGCTCCAGGTCTAGGTCACGCAGGAGGCATTCACGATCCAGGTCAGTGGAACATCTATTCTCAGTCCTAGACACATTGGCCATCCCCTTTGGGAGTAAAGAGTCTGTCAATAGATAATTAAGAAATTATCAACTTTCAGAAATATGCTCTTATTTTTCAGACCCCTGAATACATTTAGATGTAACACAGTAAAACACCTTAACTTTTCGGTCTTTGTCTACTTTAGGGTTATAGTCCAAATTGTAAGTACTGTGTCGACTCCGAAGGTAAATGAAATTAATAAAAGACTGCAATGTTGTTCATACACTTTCATTGAACTTTTGAACTCTTACTGGTTTCTTAGTCTTTTGGAAGATGGGAGCTATATTTTTATTTGTTTATATATTTTTTTCGCCGAGCCTTATTATACATCGACCCTCTGAAAGTATCGACCGCTCAAATTTACTTTTTTTTTCTGACCTTGTTGACCATCTTTGGCCTTGCTCTACACTTTCTCTTTTTGTTAACTTGAAAAAGGGTTTACAATTTCTACCCTCACACTTTAGTTCATTTTTGGCTCCCAGATGGTTTGGATCCTCTTTGTATATTTTGTTTTTCAGGTCATATATAAATATTAATGTACAATCTGGTACCATATAAAGCGTGTTCGAATAAAACAAGTCTATTAACACGAGCAATAAAAAAAAAATCAATCTAAATTATTTTATGAACACGAGTCTGTCTTTAGGAATAGGTTAATTCCGAGGTGGTCTTCATTAGCATGAGACTGTCTTGATCTATACGTCTGACATCTATGTGCCATGTGACGTCACTGGTGTCCGCGCTGCCTGGGAGGAGGAAAGGGACTGGGGCCTTCAGCCATCTTTTTTTTGCATGGTGTTGCGACCCTTGTCTCGTGTAATCGGTGTTTTGGCGCTCTAATAAGAAGTGATAACTAGAAAAGAGAATGCGGAGGATAATACGGCCATTGGTCGAGCAATGGGCCTTGGTAAATTGATGGTTCTTGTGCCTGAATGAGTGTCCTTGAACCTATGAAAATACAAAAATAAGTTAAATTTGTGGCCTATCGACCAATTAGCTATTTACCCGTAGGTAACTATGTTCAAATATCACTTAATCGCGTATCGACCAATTTCTCGCGTTAGGCAGGACCGTACTGTATGCACATTTTATGCTATTACCAGCTGGAAATATGAACTTTTGTAGTAGTTATTGCTTGGTATGGTTATGATGAATTAGCCCTTATTTGAAATACGAATCAACTGTAAGACTAACAAAAATCTAAATGTTTGTTATAACAAAAATCTAAATGTTTGTTATGACAAAAATCTAAATGTTTGTTAGTGTAATTATTTTTGATGTAATTTAATATTTTTTGCTACTTTGTATTATTTGGTATAATTTATCCAATATGAGTTATTGGCACTTAAGTTCACGGGGTTTCACAGAGTTTGAAGGTGTACGGTGATAAGAAAATATCCCAATAAGCAAGATAATTTATTGACCTTGTTGATGATAACGATGCCATGTGGAGTCAGGTCATCAAGGGGCCAGTCAAGCAGCCAACTGGTTCAAACCAGGCTTTCAATTAAATATACCAATACATAAATGTTCAATCCACTTTATCCATCCTGTGTCCTTAGTTTAAATTAGAGCTAATTTTTTGTCTTCCTCTTCATAAAAGCTCTCCTGCACTCTGTATTGATTATTGACATCAGTGTGTATGGATTAGAGCTCAGTTTTTTTCTTCTTCATAAAAGCTCTCCTGCACTCTGTATTGATTATTGACATAAGTGTGTAGCACAGTGAAGCACAAAATGATCCGGATAATTAAATTTGTTATATGTTATTTTAATAATATTAATAGTTTGATGTACATGTTTACAGTAAAATCAATAGTTTGCCAACAAAATTGAGGATAATTTGTTTGAAATGTATAGAAATAAACATTTACTGGATACCAATACTACTAGTCACAGCTTGTTTGAAACACAGGACTACTGGTACCGTAACTAAAGTTATAAGTTACCGGTATTATGAGCAAGGTTTTTGGCCAAATATTGATTTTGACAGTACAGTTGCAGTAAGGAGTTTCTATACCCCCTTGACTTTGAAATTGGACATCATAGCCAGCGTTGGTACTTTGATGGAGAATAATTGAGGTTTACCTGTAGCGAAAGCGCTAAATATATATCTATTGTACTGTACGTATGTCCAGTAGATACCCAGGCACATACCCCGTATCTGGGGGTGGCCAACTCGAGACCGAGCCCGAACAGAAACAACATTTATTGTTCCAATTCTTAGGGTTCGGGACCACTTATGCATTCTCTCGCCCCTTTCTCTGTCTCGTTAATTAGATGAATTTACAAGGGGGGGGGAGGATTCCTAGTCTCCCGCCCCAGTAAATTTGTAAGCACCTATATTAGTTCTTTATTGATTTTGTTATACAGTCCATCCTCCTCTTTATCACGTCTATGTGGGCGGCAGAGTCTGTCACACACTAAGATTTAAACATTAGGGTTTAAGAGTCAACATTACCAAAACCAAGGTTATGCATTGTAGATGGAGACGAGGCAATGTGGAAAACAGCGGTGCATACCCATGTGCAGTGTGTTTAAGGGGTGTGGGTGCTAACTCGATTCGATGTAGCATCTGTCGATGTTTGGTGCACCATGGGAGTAGCGCTGTAGTAGAATAAAAGGACCCCTGCCGAAGGATAAGTCCGAAATAGAGAAATTTGAGTGCGTAGTATGCAAAGGCGAGCTTGTGTTTAATGTTGATCCTGTGGCTGTGAATTTTGGAAATGGCGAGTCATTGGAGCTGGTGGACAAGTTTTGTTACCTATGAGATACCATCTCTGGAGGTGGTGGGGCCGAGGCTGCCACTGTTCGCTAGAATTGGATGTGGCTGGGGGAAGTTCAGAGAACTGCTGTCAATTCTGACCATGAAAAGAATGCCTCTCCCCCTGAAGGGAAAGGTGTATGCCTCATGTGTTAGAAGAGCAATGACATCTGCCTCAGAAACATGGGCCGTTAAAGTAGGGTTTTCCACAGAATGGAACGTAATGAGATGAGAATGGTGTGATGGATGTGTGGGGCCAGGCTACATGATAGAATAACAAATGATTAGCTGAGGAGACGTTTAGGTATAAAGAGTATTAACGAGGAGATGCATATAAGTAGACTGGGATGGTATGGACATGTGAAGATAATGGATGAACAAAATTGGGTGAAAAATGCAGGTCTGTGATTGTGGAGGGAGCTGCACCAAGGGGTGGACCGAGGAAGACCTGGGATCGGACTATACGTACCGATCTCTAATCCAAGAACTTGACAAGTGAAGCAGCCCTTAACAGGGTTGCCTGGAACACCGCCATTAGGACAAGAGACTGAAACTGCACATATGTGTGGAGCACTGTCTTAAAATTTTATGTATGTAGAACTAGGAATTAGTGTTATAGAAATATTGTAACACTTTATATGGAGATAATTGTTTATAGGTCAGCGCCCCCAATTTTGCCCCTTTTTCCGGATTTCTTGCTAAATAAACACCTATATTATCTACTGGATATCATTAAACCATTAACAAATATTCAGACAGCACTTACCTTAAAACTAATGAAGAAAAAGATTATTGTAAATGGGTTGATTCGACTTTTGCATTACATGAAATTCGCATTATGTGATCGCGTATAATACGGCGGTAAATAAAAGTGACCGATCAGTCCTAGGAAAGACCTAGAATATATCAAAATATTAATAAATTATAGAGAAATGTGTTAGAAAATGTTTGAATCTACAATATCATGGCCACAATTAACAATATAACTGGGGTCCCCCCCCTCCCCCCTTACGTTAAAGGAGGATCGTGTTGTAGGAATTAGTGTTATAGGAGGATAGACTAATTAGATCAAGAGCAACCGCTTGGGTGTTAGAAACTCCATAATGCAACTTTCTATGGGTTAACCCAAATCTACCTATAAATCCCATCTGAAAAGTTGTAAATTGGGGGACACCATTTATTGAAAGTTTCCCAAAATCACCCCAGTTTGCAATACCTACTGTATAAGTTGGTTACATTTGCTGTTTGTCCGGCAACTTTTGGGGGCCTTTCTGGAAATATATATCTTCAGTAAATTGTCACTCCATGTAAAAATTCTGATACATTCATATTGTAGAGTCAAAACTCGGTCTGTCCCACCTTTGGTCTCAGTGAAGTCAATTCAAGGCTATTGAAAGTTAAATGTCTGATATTTTATCTGCCCTTTACCCTATCCTTAATAATTTAATAACTTTGCTCAAGTGCTCAAGCTTTCATTGGCCTGGGTTTTTATAATGTTTGGAACAATGGTGGGAACGAACTTGGGCTTTTGATTGCATACTTAAGACTATTCTACATGTGCCATTTTTGTTCTACCTATTGGTATCCTTAAACAAATAAATTACTATAAAATTAAATAAATATTTGCCTGAAATATTGTTGGTATAACTGGGGTGTTAATGGCCCTAACATCCCCCAGCTCTCACTCTGCAGTTAACCACTCCTCTCCAAGTTTCACAGTCGTGTGGGCTCGGGTACTCAAAGCTGTTTTAATTTATGACATGGTAAAACTTACAACACATTAGATAAATATTTCTTACAGCATTCGAATACTGTATTGCCGGCGTGAGAGTTGGCTTTCCAAGTACAATGAGCATAGGGGGATGCTACATCGTAGCTGCCATCAGAATACAACGCCAAAGCGCTTTGAGTACCTTTGAGTACCCAGGTCCGCCGCACATGTCTAGTTGGTCTGTATGTATATTTAAGGTTCACTACCACACTCAGGTCTGATTCGAGGTCCCGCTCCAGGTCGAGGTCCCGCTCCAGGTCCCAGTCCCGCCCTCGTTCTGGCAGCAAGAGTCGCTCTCGCACCCCAGAGCAGAGGACATCCAGGTTAGTCACTTACAGGTGTTTGAGTCTATTGTTGTTACTATTATTATGATTATTGGTATAGTTTTGTTAATTATTGTTTTGTTTAACCCCTTCAGCCCGGATCTGAGGGGTTTGCGGCGTATTAATTTTTTTTTTTAGATACCGGTACTAATATAGAGGCACTGGTAGGCCTATATCCTTGAAATGTCAACTCGACTCCAAAATTTAGAACTTAATATTTTCTGGAGAAATGCTAGACCCGGGAATTTCAGGCTGTCTCTGAACGCACCCGCGCGATCTGCTTCTACGCAGTAAGTCACTCTGTGCCACTGTCATATAATTTGGTATGCAATTTTAGGTTTTTATTGTAATAATGTCATATCCATTGATTTATTAGGCCATTAGCTATTACAGTATTAGGTGTCACTCGAATGAACGGTAATGATTGTTTTGTAAATTATATAAATACCGGTACTGATCATTTGTCACTTTCACTTGCACTCATTATATAGATTTATGGAACTTTTTGTTATATTTGTTTTATGTTCATGAGTGTATATTAATTTGAACAGTAACTTTTGAGTTAGTTTTCAAGTTTTATATTTGAATTAATCACCGAGTTCAGGGTCATTGTTATTATAATATATCATTAGTGTCACTTTCATATGTAGCGTGCAAGTTTTTTATAAGATATCTTGGAGGATTGCATGCTTTAACCCTTAATTAGCGGCGCGCAACATAAGTCGAGTTAAATAAAGCTGGACTATGTGGCGGCGCTCGACATATATCGTGTGGCAATTTCAGCACGTAATGTTGCTGAGAGAGAGAGACAAGTGGTGGCAGGAGAGTAGCGAGCGTATGACTGCTCCCGACCACCGCGGCGAACCTACTGACACGAATCCCACCTCCTCCCTCCCTCTCTCACTCGCTATATACGGAATTGTATGGGGAAATTGCCTAATTACATGCTTTTTGCACTCGCGTTGCACGGTTATTGCAAGAAAACTAGCCATCATAAAAGGATCGTTATGGTGTCATTCGAAAGCTCTGTTTATGCCCTTTCAGGGATAGATACTTGTTTTACGTTCTGGGTCTTCTTTAGGCATGAAAATTATCACGTAAACAGCCCTATTTTGGCTAAAAACCCCCCGCTGGGCGGTACATATAAATAAACCGCATAGGCCGCTCGTAAGGTGTTAAGGGGAGGTTTTTAGTTTGTTTCCTACTCTTCTAGCAATCTTAAAATTTCACCCCCTTGACCCCCTTTCAAGATAAGTTTGTACATTTTTTGGTAGAAAAATGTGCCGGCCGAAGGCCGGTTACTCGTAAATTACAGGCTCGCTAACGCTCGCCAGGATAAAATCGACACCTAAATGGCACAAAAGATCTTAAAATTGACAGAATGGGGTGGAAATTCTTAAAATCACCAAACTAATGGGGCAAACATCTTAAAATCTCAAAAGCAATGGGGCTAAACATGAGTGAGAAAGGGCTCCAGAAAAAAATCCCTTAAGTCGATATATTATTGAAAATATCAATAGGTTCAGGAACATTTTGTAGTGAGGTAGTGGAAGACTAACTATGGTGTGAGAAAAATGTTGACAAATTACCACTTTGTGGAAGGGGTATTGGGGCAAAGTAGCCTGGAGGTGTTTGTCATGGCCATCCTTTAGCGGGGGTTTCCCAGGTGGAAGCAAGGCGTCGAAGATGATGATGAATTAGAAAACGTCAAATGGCATGAAACTGAGGCCCTTTAGTAAATGATCTATATGAACAACAAAAATTAGTGTCTTCATCATTAGAACATATGATTGATAATGTACTTGTTGTGAATCACCCAGTCTTTATATTGTTTGTTGTACCGGAGGGGTTAAACTGCAGCTTCCCACAGGTCCCCGGCGGGCGCGGAGAACGATAACCAGGTCAGGGACGAGAGGCCCCCTGAGGAGGAGGGCAGTGGCGGTGGCGGCGGTGGAGGAGGAGGAGGCGGCGGCGGCGGCGGCAACATGCAGGAGGAGAGGCACTATTCCCGATCCAGGTCATGGTAAGTGTTATTGTGTAGGCTCTCAAATTGGCCAAGATCAGTGTTGATGTAGATTTGACATTAATGATCCAAGTCTAAGTCAGTGTAGGCTCTCAAATTAATTATCTAGGTGAAGGTCAGTTTCATTGTGTGGGCTCTCAAATTCATGATCTAGATGAAGGTCATTAACTCTAAGTGCGATAGGCCTCACGGAATGGTCACCATAGCGAACGCGTTAGGCCTCACGGAAGCAAGACTAAACAAAACACCCCAGGGGCTCTCAAAACAAAGGAATATGTAATTAGGTGAGATAATTCCCCTCTAGTACTTCTTACCACTCATCCTTATATGTCTGAACCCCCTCTTTCCCTACCTTCCCCCCTCTTCAATTATCAGCGATTTTCCTCATATTTCCCCCATTTATTTGTGAGCGTCCTGGGTTCGAATCCCCGGACTGCCACATGCGTTTCTTAATTTCATTAATCGAGTTTAGGAGTAAAGTTGGTTGGTGGAGAGAACATAATAATTTTCGGCGCAAATTTTTCATGCGGTTTCGTATGCAACGCAGAAATCTATCCTGGGGCTGTCAGTGTGTACCGAGACGGGAGGATGTATGTCTCTTCCCCTCCCGCCTGAGCATATGACCGGGCGGTGAATATATACATTTTTCACTACCCAAATGCGTTTCCCACTGGTTTTATCGCTCTTAAAGGTTCATATGTTCATTATATATGTAAAATAAAAGAACATGGACAAAAAATATGCTTTATTATAATTTAAAACTTGCAAAATAAACAAACCAAAACTTGGACAAACACAGTAAAAAGACAAAACAGCTTATCAAAAATCGCTGTGTGGAAACAACGCTTAAGCAAAATAATAATTTATAAATAAAAGAACACAATCCACCACATTGGGTGTACAACATGAGCAAACTAATCGCACATTAGACTTTTCAACTTTGTATACCAATTTGCCTTTAGATTTAGTATATTCAGAGCTTTGCTTTATTATAGATTTGCACTTTGACAGGTTCGTTAGGAATGGTAATTATTTCATAAATGTTTATACATATTTTAATAATGCATCACTTAGCTCTACTCCCACTAGTTCTGTATATTTTGATAGAACTAAACTTAAAGATGCCCTTAAATTCCTCCTTTTCAATACTTATGTTAGATTCGGCCCGTACATTTTCAAACAAATATTAGGAATTCCTATGGGTGGAAATGCTAGCCCTTTAATTGCAGACTTATTCTTGCTTGCTTTAGAATTTAAATATATAAAAGACTTAGTTGACAGTAGCAAGAAAAATAAAATCCCCCCCCCCCAAAAAAAAAAAAAAATAGCACTTGCTAAACTGTTAAGTAATAATAGTAGATATATTGATGATATTCTTGTTTGCAATTTGTTAAATTTTAATCAAGTTGCTAAACTTATTTACCCTAATTCTATTCCCCTCACACAATGTAACGTAAATTATAAAGTTGAAAATTTTCTTGATATAAATATAGAGATTGTTAATGAACAGTGCATACTTAAAGTATATCACAAAGTTGATGATTTTAATTTTAACGTAATAAACTTTCCTTTCCCTAGTAGTAATATCGATAGTAAAATAACTTATAATTGTTTTTATTCCCAATTAATAAGATTTTGTAAAATCTGCACTAAAGTAGATGACTTTTGGGCTAGAGCTAGGTTACTATACAGACTCTTAGTGGACAGAGGTTTTGAGGCAAGTAAATTGTTCCATAAATTTAATCTTTTTAGGGTCAATTATTGTGACTGTATTCTAAAATTTGACATCAATAATTTTAATCAAGCCTTTTTAACTTGAAGTTTCTTGTATAACCTCTGCTTACTTTTTGTCTGTATTTATTGTTTTTTGTCTGTATTTATTGTTTATCTTTTTCTTTTTCTATTATTAATATTAATATTGATGATTTTTTAAATTTATTGTTCTTGTTAAAAGAGTACTCTTTGTTTAAATCTGTTGTTACTTCATATTTTGCAATTATTTGTCTTTATATTATATGTATTCATTGTCGATAGTATCAATTGCTTACTTTTGCGATTTCCTTAGTTTATTTGTGCTATAAATGTAGGTTATTTGTAGGGTAGTTATTGATAGGGGTCACTTGAGGCATGCTATGCTTACAGGTACCTACCCGATAGCACTATCGTTAGTGAGTGCTGTACTGTATTTTATATATTATTTTGTAATAGTATAGATATCTTATCAATATTTGTATTTTGTACTATTGTTAATGTCTTGTCATGTTGCAAATTTGATTTTAAATAATATTTTGACATTTAACATTTAGTTTCTTTATTCATGCAGAGTTTAGTAAAATTTGCCAGAACGTCCCCGGACTTCCCAAACTTGACTACTTCCTTTAACCCTTCAAACCCGGTTGGTACACACGTGTACCATTTTTTTTTGGCCCCAGGAACCCGGGTGGTACTACATTGTACCATTGCTTGAAAGCCTGTGAGCTTCGTGTGCGAGGCGTCGGTCCGACGCATGTAAACAACAGCCGGCTGGACCGACGCTCCGCATCTCCGGCCACAAGAAGGAGAGCGTCGCTTGTTCGTGTGTGCCTGTATGTTGTTGTTCAGTATCGAAAAGTGGTGTAAAGTGGCTGGTTTGGCCATAAAGTTATCTCCAATGAAATCATCATCACAGCTCACCCAGTTGACTTAGAGAGCTCTACTTAAGGCCATTTTACAGGTAAATAACACAGCTACGCTTGGGGATGCGCGGGAATGCGGGAAGCAGTCTGATTAACGAATATACGGTAGCCTAGCCTAGACGTTTTTCGGCCAAAACACCCGGATTTCGAGGTATATATATATAATATATAGCCGGGGTCGGAGGGTTATGCTCCATAAATGTACACTCGGATGCCATAGTTTCATGTTACAACCTCGCTTATAGTAATATTCCTATTGAAGTTGAAGTTCATGCCACTAGCTATAATGTCCTTAAGCTCCATAAATGTACACTCGGATGCCATAGTTTCATGTTACAACCTCGCTTATAGTAATATTCCTATTGAAGTTGAAGTTCATGGCACTAGCTATAATGTCCTTAAGCTCTATAAATGTACACTCGGATGCCATAGTTTCATGTTACAACCTCACTTATAGTAATATTCCTATTGAAGTTGAAGTTCATGCCACTAGCTATAATGTCCTTAAGCTCCATAAATGTACACTCGGATGCCATAATATCATGTTACAACCTCGCTTATAGTAATATTCCTATTGAAGTTGAAGTTCATGCCACTAGCTATAATGTCCTTAAGCTCCATAAATGTACACTCGGATGCCATAGTTTCATGTTACAACCTCACTTATAGTAATATTCCTATTGCAGTTGAAGTTCATGGCACTAGCTATAATGTCCTTTAGCTCCATAAATGTACACTCGGATGCCATAGTTTCATGTTACAACATCGCTTATAGGAATATTCCTATTGAAGTTGAAGTTCATGCCACTAGCTATAATGTCCTTAAGCTCCATAAATGTACACTCGGATGCCATAGTTTCATGTTACAACCTCGCTTATAGTAATATTCCTATAGAAGTTGAAGTTCATGGCACTAGCTATAATGTCCTTAAGCTCCATAAATGTACACTCCGATGCCATAGTTTCATGTTACAACCTCGCTTATAGTAATATTCCTATTGAAGTTAAAGTTCATGGCACTAGCTAAAATGTCCTTAAGCTCCATAAATGTACACTCGGATGCCATAGTTTCATGTTACAACCTCGCTTATAGTAATATTCCTATTGAAGTTGAAGTTCATGCCACTAGCTATAATGTCCTTAAGCTCCATAAATGTACACTCGAATGCCATAGTTTCATGTTACAGCCTCGTTTATAGTAATATTCCTATTGAAGTTGAAGTTCATGGCACTAGCTATAATGTCCTTAAGCTCCATAAATGTACACTCGGATGCCATAGTTTCATGTTACAACCTCGCTTATAGTAATACTCCTATTGAAGTTGAAGTTCATGGCACTAGCTATAATGTCCTTAAGCTCCATAAATGTACACTCGGATGCCATAGTTTCATGTTACAACCTCGCTTATAGTAATATTCCTATTGAAGTTGAAGTTCTTGCCACTAGCTATAATGTCCTTAAGCTCCATAAATGTACACTTGGATGCCATAGTTTCATGTTACAACCTCGCTTATAGTAATATTCCTATTAAAGTTGAAGTTCATGCCACTAGCTATAATGTCCTTAAGCTCCATAAATGTACACTCGGACACCATAGTTTCATGTTACAACCTCGCTTATAGTAATATTCCTATTGAAGTTGAAGTTCATGCCACTAGCTATAATGTCCTTAAGCTCCATAAATGTACACTCAGATGCCATAGTTTCATGTTACAACCTCGCTCATAGTAATATTCCTATTGAAGTTGAAGTTCATGCCAGTAGCTGTAATGTCCTTAAGCTCCATAAATGTACACTCGGATGCCATAGTTTCATGTTACAACCTCACTTATAGTAATATTCCTATTGAAGTTGAAGTTCATGCCACTAGCTATAATGTCCTTAAGCTCCATAAATGTACACTTGGATGCCATAATATCATGTTACAACCTCGCTTATAGTAATATTCCTATTGAAGTTGAAGTTCATGCCACTAGCTATAATGTCCTTAAGCTCCATAAATGTACACTCGGATGCCATAGTTTCATGTTACAACCTCGCTTATAGTAATATTCCTATTGAAGTTGAAGTTCATGCCACTAGCTATATTGTCCTTTAGCTCCATAAGTGTACACTCGGATGCCATAGTTTCATGTTACAACCTCGCTTATAGTAATATTCCTATTGAATTTGAAGTTCATGCCACTAGCTATAATGTCCTTAAGCTCCATAAATGTACACTCAGATGCCATAGTTTCATGTTACAACCTCGCTTATAGTAATATTCCTATTGAAGTTGAAGTTCATGCCACTAGCTATAATGTCCTTAAGCTCCATAAATGTACACTCGGATGCCATAGTTTCATGTTACAACCTCGCTTATAGTAATATTCCTATTGAAGTTGAAGTTCATGCCACTAGCTATAATGTCCTTAAGCTCCATAAATGTACACTCGGATGCCATAATTTCATGTTACAACCTCGCTTATAGTAATATTCCTATTGAAGTTGAAGTTCATGGCACTAGCTATAATGTCCTTAAGCTCCATAAATGTACACTCGGATGCCATAGTTTCATGTTACAACCTCGCTTATAGTAATATTCCTCTTGAAGTTGAAGTTCATGCCACTAGCTATAATGTCCTTAAGCTCCATAAATGTACACTCGGATGCCATAGTTTCATGTTACAACCTCGCTTATAGTAATATTCCTATTGAAGTTGAAGTTCATGGCACTAGCTATAATGTCCTTAAGCTCTATAAATGTACTCTCGGATGCCATAGTTTCATGTTACAACCTCGCTTATAGTAATATTCCTATTGAAGTTGAAGTTCATGGCACTAGCTATAATGTCCTTAAGCTCCATAAATGTACACTCGGATGCCATAGTTTCATGTTACAACATCGCTTATAGTAATATTCCTATTGAAGTTGAAGTTCATGCCACTAGCTATAATGTCCTTAAGCTCCATAAATGTACACTCGGATGCCATAGTTTCATGTTACAACCTTGCTTATAGTAATATTCCTATTGAACTTGAAGTTCATGGCACTAGCTATAATGTCCTTAAGCTCCATAAATGTACACCCGGATGCCATAGTTTCATGTTACAACCTCGCTTATAGTAATATTCCTATTGAAGTTGAAGTTCATGGCACTAGCTATAATGTCCTTAAGCTCCATAATTGTATACTCGGATGCCATAGTTTCATGTTACAACCTCGCTTATAGTAATATTCCTATTGAAGTTGAAGTTCATGCCACTACCTATAATGTCCTTAAGCTCCATAAATGTACACTCGGATGCCATATTTTCATGTTACAACCTCGCTTTTAGTAATATTAATATTGAAGTTGAAGTTCATGCCAGTAGCTGTAATGTCCTTAAGCTCCATAAATGTACACTCGGATGCCATAGTTTCATGTTACAACCTCGCTTATAGTAATATTCCTATTGAAGTTGAAGTTCATGCCACTAGCTATAATGTCCTTAAGCTCCATAAATGTACACTCGGATGCCATAGTTTCATGTTACAATCTCGCTTATAGTAATATTCCTATTGAAGTTGAAGTTCATGCCACTAGCTATAATGTCCTTAAGCTCCATAAATGTACACTCTGATGCCATAATTTCATGTTACAACCTCGCTTATAGTAATATTCCTATTGAAGTTGAAGTTCATGGCACTAGCTATTATGTCCTTAAGCTCCATAAATGTACACTCGGATGCCATAGTTTCATGTTACAACCTCGCTTATAGTAATATTCCTATTGAAGTTGAAGTTCATGCCACTAGCTATAATGTCCTTAAGCTCCATAAATGTACACTCGGATGCAATAGTTTCATGTTACAACCTCGCTTATAGTAATATGCCTATTGAATTTGAAGTTCATGCCACTAGCTATAATGTCCTTAAGCTCCATAAATGTACACTTGGATGCCATAGGTTCATGTTACAACCTTGCTTATAGTAATATTCCTATTAAAGTTGAAGTTCATGCCACTAGCTATAATGTCCTTAAGCTCCATAAATGTACACTCGGATGCCATAGTTTCATGTTACAATCTCGCTTATAGTAATATTCCTATTGAAGTTGAAGTTCATTCCACTAGGTATAATGTCCTTAAGCTCCATAAATGTACACTCGAATGCCATAGTTTCATGTTACAGCCTCGTTTATAGTAATATTCCTATTGAAGTTGAAGTTCATGGCACTAGCTATAATGTCCTTAAGCTCCATAAATGTACACTCGGATGCCATAGTTTCATGTTACAACCTCGCTTATAGTAATACTCCTATTGAAGTTGAAGTTCATGGCACTAGCTATAATGTCCTTAAGCTCCATAAAGTACACTCGGATGCCATAGTTTCATGTTACAACCTCGCTTATAGTAATATTCCTATTGAAGTTGAAGTTCTTGCCACTAGCTATAATGTCCTTAAGCTCCATAACTGTACACTCGGATGCCATAGTTTCATGTTACAACCTCGCTTATAGTAATATCCCTATTAAAGTTGAAGTTCATGCCACTAGCTATAATGTCCTTAAGCTCCATAAATGTACACTCGGACACCATAGTTTCATGTTACAACCTCGCTTATAGTAATATTCCTATTGAAGTTGAAGTTCATGCCACTAGCTATATTGTCCTTTAGCTCCATAAGTGTACACTCGGATGCCATAGTTTCATGTTACAACCTCGCTTATAGTAATATTCCTATTGAAGTTGAAGTTCATGCCACTAGCTATAATGTCCTTAAGCTCCATAAATGTACACTCGGATGCCATAGTTTCATGTTACAACCTCGCTCATAGTAATATTCCTATTGAAGTTGAAGTTCATGCCAGTAGCTGTAATGTCCTTAAGCTCCATAAATGTACACTCGGATGCCATAGTTTCATGTTACAACCTCACTTATAGTAATATTCCTATTGAAGTTGAAGTTCATGCCACTAGCTATAATGTCCTTAAGCTCCATAAATGTACACTCGGATGCCATAATATCATGTTACAACCACGCTTATAGTAATATTCCTATTGAAGTTGAAGTTCATGCCACTAGCTATAATGTCCTTAAGCTCCATAAATGTACACTCGGATGCCATAGTTTCATGTTACAACCTCGCTTATAGTAATATTCCTATTGAAGTTGAAGTTCATGCCACTAGCTATAATGTCCTTAAGCTCCATAAATGTACACTCGAATGCCATAGTTTCATGTTACAGCCTCGTTTATAGTAATATTCCTATTGAAGTTGAAGTTCATGGCACTAGCTATAATGTCCTTAAGCTCCATAAATGTACACTCGGATGCCATAGTTTCATGTTACAACCTCGCTTATAGTAATACTCCTATTGAAGTTGAAGTTCATGGCACTAGCTATAATGTCCTTAAGCTCCATAAATGTACACTCGGATGCCATAGTTTCATGTTACAACCTCGCTTATAGTAATATTCCTATTGAAGTTGAAGTTCTTGCCACTAGCTATAATGTCCTTAAGCTCCATAAATGTACACTTGGATGCCATAGTTTCATGTTACAACCTCGCTTATAGTAATATTCCTATTAAAGTTGAAGTTCATGCCACTAGCTATAATGTCCTTAAGCTCCATAAATGTACACTCGGACACCATAGTTTCATGTTACAACCTCGCTTATACTAATATTCCTATTGAAGTTGAAGTTCATGCCACTAGCTATAATGTCCTTAAGCTCCATAAATGTACACTCAGATGCCATAGTTTCATGTTACAACCTCGCTCATAGTAATATTCCTATTGAAGTTGAAGTTCATGCCAGTAGCTGTAATGTCCTTAAGCTCCATAAATGTACACTCGGATGCCATAGTTTCATGTTACAACCTCACTTATAGTAATATTCCTATTGAAGTTGAAGTTCATGCCACTAGCTATAATGTCCTTAAGCTCCATAAATGTACACTTGGATGCCATAATATCATGTTACAACCTCGCTTATAGTAATATTCCTATTGAAGTTGAAGTTCATGCCACTAGCTATAATGTCCTTAAGCTCCATAAATGTACACTCGGATACCATAGTTTCATGTTACAACCTCGCTTATAGTAATATTCCTATTGAAGTTGAAGTTCATGCCACTAGCTATATTGTCCTTTAGCTCCATAAGTGTACACTCGGATGCCATAGTTTCATGTTACAACCTCGCTTATAGTAATATTCCTATTGAATTTGAAGTTCAAGCCACTAGCTATAATGTCCTTAAGCTCCATAAATGTACACTCAGATGCCATAGTTTCATGTTACAACCTCGCTTATAGTATTATTCCTATTGAAGTTGAAGTTCATGCCACTAGCTATAATGTCCTTAAGCTCCATAAATGTACACTCGGATGCCATAGTTTCATGTTACAACCTCGCTTATAGTAATATTCCTATTGAAGTTGAAGTTCATGCCACTAGCTATAATGTCCTTAAGCTCCATAAATGTACACTCGGATGCCATAGTTTCATGTTACAACCTCGCTTATAGTAATATTCCTATTGAAGTTGAAGTTCATGGCACTAGCTATAATGTCCTTAAGCTCTATAAATGTACTCTCGGATGCCATAGTTTCATGTTACAACCTCGCTTATAGTAATATTCCTATTGAAGTTGAAGTTCATGGCACTAGCTATAATGTCCTTAAGCTCCATAAATGTACACTCGGATGCCATAGTTTCATGTTACAACATCGCTTATAGTAATATTCCTATTGAAGTTGAAGTTCATGCCACTAGCTATAATGTCCTTAAGCTCCATAAATGTACACTCGGATGCCATAGTTTCATGTTACAACCTCGCTTATAGTAATATTCCTATTGAACTTGAAGTTCATGGCATTAGCTATAATGTCCTTAAGCTCCATAAATGTACACCCGGATGCCATAGTTTCATGTTACAACCTCGCTTATAGTAATATTCCTATTGAAGTTGAAGTTCATGGCACTAGCTATAATGTCCTTAAGCTCCATAATTGTATACTCGGATGCCATAGTTTCATGTTACAACCTCGCTTATAGTAATATTCCTATTGAAGTTGAAGTTCATGCCACTAGCTATAATGTCCTTAAGCTCCATAAATGTACACTCGGATGCCATATTTTCATGTTACAACCTCGCTTTTAGTAATATTAATATTGAAGTTGAAGTTCATGCCAGTAGCTGTAATGTCCTTAAGCTCCATAAATGTACACTCGGATGCCATAGTTTCATGTTACAACCTCGCTTATAGTAATATTCCTATTGAAGTTGAAGTTCATGCCACTAGCTATAATGTCCTTAAGCTCCATAAATGTACACTCGGATGCCATAGTTTCATGTTACAATCTCGCTTATAGTAATATTCCTATTGAAGTTGAAGTTCATGCCACTAGCTATAATGTCCTTAAGCTCCATAAATGTACACTCTGATGCCATAATTTCATGTTACAACCTCGCTTATAGTAATATTCCTATTGAAGTTGAAGTTCATGGCACTAGCTATTATGTCCTTAAGCTCCATAAATGTACACTCGGATGCCATAGTTTCATGTTACAACCTCGCTTATAGTAATATTCCTATTGAAGTTGAAGTTCATGCCACTAGCTATAATGTCCTTAAGCTCCATAAATGTACACTCGGATGCAATAGTTTCATGTTACAACCTCGCTTATAGTAATATGCCTATTGAATTTGAAGTTCATGCCACTAGCTATAATGTCCTTAAGCTCCATAAATGTACACTCGGATGCCATAGGTTCATGTTACAACCTTGCTTATAGTAATATTCCTATTAAAGTTGAAGTTCATGCCACTAGCTATAATGTCCTTAAGCTCCATAAATGTACACTCGGATGCCATAGTTTCATGTTACAATCTCGCTTATAGTAATATTCCTATTGAAGTTGAAGTTCATTCCACTAGGTATAATGTCCTTAAGCTCCATAAATGTACACTTGAATGCCATAGTTTCATGTTACAGCCTCGTTTATAGTAATATTCCTATTGAAGTTGAAGTTCATGGCACTAGCTATAATGTCCTTAAGCTCCATAAATGTACACTCGGATGCCATAGTTTCATGTTACAACCTCGCTTATAGTAATACTCCTATTGAAGTTGAAGTTCATGGCACTAGCTATAATGTCCTTAAGCTCCATAAAGTACACTCGGATGCCATAGTTTCATGTTACAACCTCGCTTATAGTAATATTCCTATTGAAGTTGAAGTTCTTGCCACTAGCTATAATGTCCTTAAGCTCCATAAATGTACACTCGGATGCCATAGTTTCATGTTACAACCTCGCTTATAGTAATATCCCTATTAAAGTTGAAGTTCATGCCACTAGCTATAATGTCCTTAAGCTCCATAAATGTACACTCGGACACCATAGTTTCATGTTACAACCTCGCTTATAGTAATATTCCTATTGAAGTTGAAGTTCATGCCACTAGCTATATTGTCCTTTAGCTCCATAAGTGTACACTCGGATGCCATAGTTTCATGTTACAACCTCGCTTATAGTAATATTCCTATTGAAGTTGAAGTTCATGCCACTAGCTATAATGTCCTTAAGCTCCATAAATGTACATTCGGATGCCATAGTTTCATGTTACAACCTCGCTCATAGTAATATTCCTATTGAAGTTGAAGTTCATGCCAGTAGCTGTAATGTCCTTAAGCTCCATAAATGTACACTCGGATGCCATAGTTTCATGTTACAACCTCACTTATAGTAATATTCCTATTGAAGTTGAAGTTCATGCCACTAGCTATAATGTCCTTAAGCTCCATAAATGTACACTCGGATGCCATAATATCATGTTACAACCTCGCTTATAGTAATATTCCTATTGAAGTTGAAGTTCATGCCACTAGCTATAATGTCCTTAAGCTCCATAAATGTACACTCGGATACCATAGTTTCATGTTACAACCTCACTTATAGTAATATTCCTATTGCAGTTGAAGTTCATGGCACTAGCTATAATGTCCTTTAGCTCCATAAATGTACACTCGGATGCCATAGTTTCATGTTACAACATCGCTTATAGGAATATTCCTATTGAAGTTGAAGTTCATGCCACTAGCTATAATGTCCTTAAGCTCCATAAATGTACACTCGGATGCCATAGTTTCATGTTACAACCTCGCTTATAGTAATATTCCTATAGAAGTTGAAGTTCATGGCACTAGCTATAATGTCCTTAAGCTCCATAAATGTACACTCCGATGCCATAGTTTCATGTTACAACCTCGCTTATAGGAATATTCCTATTGAAGTTGAAGTTCATGCCACTAGCTATAATGTCCTTAAGCTCCATAAATGTACACTCGGATGCCATAGTTTCATGTTACAACCTCGCTTATAGTAATATTCCTATAGAAGTTGAAGTTCATGGCACTAGCTATAATGTCCTTAAGCTCCATAAATGTACACTCGGATGCCATAGTTTCATGTTACAACCTCGTTTATAGTAATATTCCTATTGAAGTTGAAGTTCATGCCACTAGCTATAATGTCCTTAAGCTCCATAAATGTACACTCGAATGCCATAGTTTCATGTTACAGCCTCGTTTATAGTAATATTCCTATTGAAGTTGAAGTTCATGGCACTAGCTATAATGTCCTTAAGCTCCATAAATGTACACTCGGATGCCATAGTTTCATGTTACAACCTCGCTTATAGTAATACTCCTATTGAAGTTGAAGTTCATGGCACTAGCTATAATGTCCTTAAGCTCCATAAATGTACACTCGGATGCCATAGTTTCATGTTACAACCTCGCTTATAGTAATATTCCTATTGAAGTTGAAGTTCTTGCCACTAGCTATAATGTCCTTAAGCTCCATAAATATACACTTGGATGCCATAGTTTCATGTTACAACCTCGCTTATAGTAATATTCCTATTAAAGTTGAAGTTCATGCCACTAGCTATAATGTCCTTAAGCTCCATAAATGTACACTCGGACACCATAGTTTCATGTTACAACCTCGCTTATAGTAATATTCCTATTGAAGTTGAAGTTCATGCCACTAGCTATAATGTCCTTAAGCTCCATAAATGTACACTCAGATGCCATAGTTTCATGTTACAACCTCGCTCATAGTAATATTCCTATTGAAGTTGAAGTTCATGCCAGTAGCTGTAATGTCCTTAAGCTCCATAAATGTACACTCGGATGCCATAGTTTCATGTTACAACCTCACTTATAGTAATATTCCTATTGAAGTTGAAGTTCATGCCACTAGCTATAATGTCCTTAAGCTCCATAAATGTACACTTGGATGCCATAATATCATGTTACAACCTCGCTTATAGTAATATTCCTATTGAAGTTGAAGTTCATGCCACTAGCTATAATGTCCTTAAGCTCCATAAATGTACACTCGGATGCCATAGTTTCATGTTACAACCTCGCTTATAGTAATATTCCTATTGAAGTTGAAGTTCATGCCACTAGCTATATTGTCCTTTAGCTCCATAAGTGTACACTCGGATGCCATAGTTTCATGTTACAACCTCGCTTATAGTAATATTCCTATTGAATTTGAAGTTCATGCCACTAGCTATAATGTCCTTAAGCTCCATAAATGTACACTCAGATGCCATAGTTTCATGTTACAACCTCGCTTATAGTAATATTCCTATTGAAGTTGAAGTTCATGCCACTAGCTATAATGTCCTTAAGCTCCATAAATGTACACTCGGATGCCATAGTTTCATGTTACAACCTCGCTTATAGTAATATTCCTATTGAAGTTGAAGTTCATGCCACTAGCTATAATGTCCTTAAGCTCCATAAATGTACACTCGGATGCCATAATTTCATGTTACAACCTCGCTTATAGTAATATTCCTATTGAAGTTGAAGTTCATGGCACTAGCTATAATGTCCTTAAGCTCCATAAATGTACACTCGGATGCCATAGTTTCATGTTACAACCTCGCTTATAGTAATATTCCTATTGAAGTTGAAGTTCATGGCACTAGCTATAATGTCCTTAAGCTCCATAAATGTACACTCGGATGCCATAGTTTCATGTTACAACATCGCTTATAGTAATATTCCTATTGAAGTTGAAGTTCATGCCACTAGCTATAATGTCCTTAAGCTCCATAAATGTACACTCGGATGCCATAGTTTCATGTTACAACCTCGCTTATAGTAATATTCCTATTGAACTTGAAGTTCATGGCACTAGCTATAATGTCCTTAAGCTCCATAAATGTACACCCGGATGCCATAGTTTCATGTTACAACCTCGCTTATAGTAATATTCCTATTGAAGTTGAAGTTCATGGCACTAGCTATAATGTCCTTAAGCTCCATAATTGTATACTCGGATGCCATAGTTTCATGTTACAACCTCGCTTATAGTAATATTCCTATTGAAGTTGAAGTTCATGCCACTAGCTATAATGTCCTTAAGCTCCATAAATGTACACTCGGATGCCATATTTTCATGTTACAACCTCGCTTTTAGTAATATTCCTATTGAAGTTGAAGTTCATGCCAGTAGCTGTAATGTCCTTAAGCTCCATAAATGTACACTCGGATGTCATAGTTTCATGTTACAACCTCGCTTATAGTAATATTCCTATTGAAGTTGAAGTTCATGCCACTAGCTATAATGTCCTTAAGCTCCATAAATGTACACTCGGATGCCATAGTTTCATGTTACAATCTCGCTTATAGTAATATTCCTATTGAAGTTGAAGTTCATGCCACTAGCTATAATGTCCTTAAGCTCCATAAATGTACACTCTGATGCCATAATTTCATGTTACAACCTCGCTTATAGTAATATTCCTATTGAAGTTGAAGTTCATGGCACTAGCTATTATGTCCTTAAGCTCCATAAATGTACACTCGGATGCCATAGTTTCATGTTACAACCTCGCTTATAGTAATATTCCTATTGAAGTTGAAGTTCATGCCACTAGCTATAATGTCCTTAAGCTCCATAAATGTACACTCGGATGCAATAGTTTCATGTTACAACCTCGCTTATAGTAATATGCCTATTGAATTTGAAGTTCATGCCACTAGCTATAATGTCCTTAAGCTCCATAAATGTACACTCGGATGCCATAGGTTCATGTTACAACCTTGCTTATAGTAATATTCCTATTAAAGTTGAAGTTCATGCCACTAGCTATAATGTCCTTAAGCTCCATAAATGTACACTCGGATGCCATAGTTTCATGTTACAATCTCGCTTATAGTAATATTCCTATTGAAGTTGAAGTTCATTCCACTAGGTATAATGTCCTTAAGCTCCATAAATGTACACTCGAATGCCATAGTTTCATGTTACAGCCTCGTTTATAGTAATATTCCTATTGAAGTTGAAGTTCATGGCACTAGCTATAATGTCCTTAAGCTCCATAAATGTACACTCGGATGCCATAGTTTCATGTTACAACCTCGCTTATAGTAATACTCCTATTGAAGTTGAAGTTCATGGCACTAGCTATAATGTCCTTAAGCTCCATAAAGTACACTCGGATGCCATAGTTTCATGTTACAACCTCGCTTATAGTAATATTCCTATTGAAGTTGAAGTTCTTGCCACTAGCTATAATGTCCTTAAGCTCCATAAATGTACACTCGGATGCCATAGTTTCATGTTACAACCTCGCTTATAGTAATATCCCTATTAAAGTTGAAGTTCATGCCACTAGCTATAATGTCCTTAAGCTCCATAAATGTACACTCGGACACCATAGTTTCATGTTACAACCTCGCTTATAGTAATATTCCTATTGAAGTTGAAGTTCATGCCACTAGCTATATTGTCCTTTAGCTCCATAAGTGTACACTCGGATGCCATAGTTTCATGTTACAACCTCGCTTATAGTAATATTCCTATTGAAGTTGAAGTTCATGCCACTAGCTATAATGTCCTTAAGCTCCATAAATGTACACTCGGATGCCATAGTTTCATGTTACAACCTCGCTCATAGTAATATTCCTATTGAAGTTGAAGTTCATGCCAGTAGCTGTAATGTCCTTAAGCTCCATAAATGTACACTCGGATGCCATAGTTTCATGTTACAACCTCACTTATAGTAATATTCCTATTGAAGTTGAAGTTCATGCCACTAGCTATAATGTCCTTAAGCTCCATAAATGTACACTCGGATGCCATAATATCATGTTACAACCTCGCTTATAGTAATATTCCTATTGAAGTTGAAGTTCATGCCACTAGCTATAATGTCCTTAAGCTCCATAAATGTACACTCGGATGCCATAGTTTCATGTTACAACCTCACTTATAGTAATATTCCAATTGCAGTTGAAGTTCATGGCACTAGCTATAATGTCCTTTAGCTCCATAAATGTACACTCGGATGCCATAGTTTCATGTTACAACATCGCTTATAGGAATATTCCTATTGAAGTTGAAGTTCATGCCACTAGCTATAATGTCCTTAAGCTCCATAAATGTACACTCGGATGCCATAGTTTCATGTTACAACCTCGCTTATAGTAATATTCCTATAGAAGTTGAAGTTCATGGCACTAGCTATAATGTCCTTAAGCTCCATAAATGTACACTCCGATGCCATAGTTTCATGTTACAACCTCGCTTATAGTAATATTCCTATTGAAGTTAAAGTTCATGGCACTAGCTATAATGTCCTTAAGCTCCATAAATGTACACTCGGATGCCATAGTTTCATGTTACAACCTCGCTTATAGTAATATTCCTATTGAAGTTGAAGTTCATGCCACTAGCTATAATGTCCTTAAGCTCCATAAATGTACACTCGAATGCCATAGTTTCATGTTACAGCCTCGTTTATAGTAATATTCCTATTGAAGTTGAAGTTCATGGCACTAGCTATAATGTCCTTAAGCTCCATAAATGTACACTCGGATGCCATAGTTTCATGTTACAACCTCGCTTATAGTAATACTCCTATTGAAGTTGAAGTTCATGGCACTAGCTATAATGTCCTTAGCTCCATAAATGTACACTCGGATGCCATAGTTTCATGTTACAACCTCGCTTATAGTAATATTCCTATTGAAGTTGAAGTTCTTGCCACTAGCTATAATGTCCTTAAGCTCCATAAATGTACACTTGGATGCCATAGTTTCATGTTACAACCTCGCTTATAGTAATATTCCTATTAAAGTTGAAGTTCATGCCACTAGCTATAATGTCCTTAAGCTCCATAAATGTACACTCGGACACCATAGTTTCATGTTACAACCTCGCTTATAGTAATATTCCTATTGAAGTTGAAGGTCATGCCACTAGCTATAATGTCCTTAAGCTCCATAAATGTACACTCGGATGCCATAGTTTCATGTTACAACCTCGCTCATAGTAATGTTCCTATTGAAGTTGAAGTTCATGCCAGTAGCTGTAATGTCCTTAAGCTCCATAAATGTACACTCGGATGCCATAGTTTCATGTTACAACCTCACTTATAGTAATATTCCTATTGAAGTTGAAGTTCATGCCACTAGCTATAATGTCCTTAAGCTCCATAAATGTACACTTGGATGCCATAATATCATGTCACAACCTCGCTTATAGTAATATTCCTATTGAAGTTGAAGTTCATGCCACTAGCTATAATGTCCTTAAGCTCCATAAATGTACACTCGGATGCCATAGTTTCATGTTACAACCTCGCTTATAGTAATATTCCTATTGAATTTGAAGTTCATGCCACTAGCTATAATGTCCTTAAGCTCCATAAATGTACACTCAGATGCCATAGTTTCATGTTACAACCTCGCTTATAGTAATATTCCTATTGAAGTTGAAGTTCATGCCACTAGCTATAATGTCCTTAAGCTCCATAAATGTACACTCGGATGCCATAGTTTCATGTTACAACCTCGCTTATAGTAATATTCCTATTGAAGTTGAAGTTCATGCCACTAGCTATAATGTCCTTAAGCTCCATAAATGTACACTCGGATGCCATAATTTCATGTTACAACCTCGCTTATAGTAATATTCCTATTGAAGTTGAAGTTCATGGCACTAGCTATAATGTCCTTAAGCTCCATAAATGTACACTCGGATGCCATAGTTTCATGTTACAACCTCGCTTATAGTAATATTCCTATTGAAGTTGAAGTTCATGCCACTAGCTATAATGTCCTTAAGCTCCATAAATGTACACTCGGATGCCATAGTTTCATGTTACAACCTCGCTTATAGTAATATTCCTATTGAAGTTGAATTTCATGGCACTAGCTATAATGTCCTTAAGCTCTATAAATGTACTCTCGGATGCCATAGTTTCATGTTACAACCTCGCTTATAGTAATATTCCTATTGAAGTTGAAGTTCATGGCACTAGCTATAATGTCCTTAAGCTCCATAAATGTACACTCGGATGCCATAGTTTCATGTTACAACATCGCATATAGTAATATTCCTATTGAAGTTGAAGTTCATGCCACTAGCTAAAATGTCCTTAAGCTCCATAAATGTACACTCGGATGCCATAGTTTCATGTTACAACCTCGCTTATAGTAATATTCCTATTGAACTTGAAGTTCATGGCACTAGCTATAATGTCCTTAAGCTCCATAAATGTACACCCGGATGCCATAGTTTCATGTTACAACCTCGCTTATAGTAATATTCCTATTGAAGTTGAAGTTCATGGCACTAGCAATAATGTCCTTAAGCTCCATAATTGTATACTCGGATGCCATAGTTTCATGTTACAACCTCGCTTATAGTAATATTCCTATTGAAGTTGAAGTTCATGCCACTAGCTATAATGTCCTAAAGCTCCATAAATGTACACTCGGATGCCATATTTTCATGTTACAACCTCGCTTTTAGTAATATTCCTATTGAAGTTGAAGTTCATGCCAGTAGCTGTAATGTCCTTAAGCTCCATAAATGTACACTCGGATGCCATAGTTTCATGTTACAACCTCGCTTATAGTAATATTCCTATTGAAGTTGAAGTTCATGCCACTAGCTATAATGTCCTTAAGCTCCATAAATGTACACTCGGATGCCATAGTTTCATGTTACAATCTCGCTTATAGTAATATTCCTATTGAAGTTGAAGTTCATGCCACTAGCTATAATGTCCTTAAGCTCCATAAATGTACACTCTGATGCCATAATTTCATGTTACAACCTCGCTTATAGTAATATTCCTATTGAAGTTGAAGTTCATGGCACTAGCTATTATGTCCTTAAGCTCCTTAAATGTACACTCGGATGCCATAGTTTCATGTTACAACCTCGCTCATAGTAATATTCCTATTGAAGTTGAAGTTCATGCCAGTAGCTGTAATGTCCTTAAGCTCCATAAATGTACACTCGGATGCCATAGTTTCATGTTACAACCTCACTTATAGTAATATTCCTATTGAAGTTGAAGTTCATGCCACTAGCTATAATGTCCTTAAGCTCCATAAATGTACACTCGGATGCCATAGTTTCATGTGACAACCTCGCTTATAGTAATATTCCTATTGAAGTTGAAGTTCATGCCACTAGCTATAATGTCCTTAAGCTCCATAAATGTACACTCGGATGCCATAGTTTCATGTTACAACCTCGCTTATAGTAATATTCCTATTGAAGTTGAAGTTCATGCCACTAGCTATAATGTCCTTAAGCTCCATAAATGTACACTCGGATGCCATAGTTTCATGTTACAACCTCGCTTATAGTAATATTCCTATTGAAGTTGAAGTTCATGCCAGTAGCTGTAATGTCCTTAAGCTCCATAAATGTACACTCGGATGCCATAGTTTCATGTTACAACCTCGCTTATAGTAATATTCCTATTGAAGTTGAAGTTCATGCCACTAACTATAATGTCCTTAAGCTCCATAAATGTACATTCGGATGCCATAGTTTCATGTTACAACCTCGCTTATAGTAATATTCCTATTGAAGTTGAAGTTCATGCCACTAGCTATAATGTCCTTAAGCTCCATAAATGTACACTCGGATGCCATAGTTTCATGTTACAACCTCGCTTATAGTAATATTCCTATTGAAGTTGAAGTTCATTCCAGTAGCTGTAATGTCGTTAAGCTCCATAAATGTACACTCGGATGCCATAGTTTCATGTTACAACCTCGCTTATAGTAATATTCCTATTGAAGTTGAAGTTCATGCCACTAGCTATAATGTCCTTAAGCTCCATAAATGTACACTCGGATGCCATACTTTCATGTTACAACCTCGCTTATAGTAATATTCCTATTGAAGTTGAAGTTCATGCCACTAGCTATAATGTCCTTAAGCTCCATAAATGTACACTCGGATGCCATAGTTTCATGTTACAATCTCGCTTATAGTAATATTCCGATTGAAGTTGAAGTTCATTCCACTAGGTATAATGTCCTTAAGCTCCATAAATGTACACTCGGATGCCATAGTTTCATGTTACAACCTCGCTTATAGTAATATTCCTATTGAAGTTGAAGTTCATGCCACTAGCTATAATGTCCTTAAGCTCCATAAATATACACTCGGATGCCATAGTTTCATGTTACAACCTCGCTTTTAGTAATATTCCTATTGAAGTTGAAGTTCATGCCACTAGGTATAATGTCCTTAAGCTCCATAAATATACACTCGG